>CM040189.1:58050702-58145702 GCA_022606455.1 Callitettix versicolor
GTATATATATTTTATTTATTATTTTTTAAAGTATATATTTAATTTAATTTTATATTTTTTATCGACGTATTTTATATTTGCAAGGAACCTGATGACATAGAGATCCATAAACATATCAAGATCGGCTTCCCAAGATCACCAAACTTTCTTTATAGTTTCGAGCGTTGAGAAAGTAAAAACGCAAAGTTTTTGTTTTGAGTTTTCTTAATAAGAAGAAACTCCAATGCACAATGTTATGTAGTGTTCTTTAAAAACAATTATGAATATGTTAATGATATTACATTAGCTTTAATTTGTATTGTTATAACAATGTTATTTATACATAAGTAATACGTAAACTTATTCATAAGTATTAACTTATTGTATTTTGTTGATCTTGTTATAAATACTGTATGTGCTGATACTTAGTGTAGGGTTTATGTATTTAAGTGGTGTTAAACCAAGAAAAATACTTAATATTATGTGTTCTTAGTTTCCTTATTCTTCAACCGCTATCTGTAAATTATTTCAATTAGATCTTTTATGATTGTCAGTGCCCCGCCTTGATAAGATAATATAATGATAACACAACAGTTGCACTGATAAGGTAACCGTTTCTTAGCCAAGTGGTCAACCGGTTTTTTCTCCATTCTTCCATGTGTAAAGGCTTATATAACTGTTTAGTTTTCCAAACACGAGAGCCAATTTGTCTTGTTTGTTATCGAACCGCGAGAACATTCTTTATACTGTAACCCGTTCCTCGGTAGTACGATAATTAGAGGGTCCGATAGGCTGGCCAAAACTAATGCACAATTACACCGCGTGCCTGTATTAGGTGAAGCAATATACAACGACTAAGCATTGCAAAGTTTTACGAAGTTCGGGTACATGTTTTCTTTTGTTACTTTTACTCGATGAAATATTGCTTAAAATGTACTGTACATGTTTTAGTGTATTTCTATTGGAAAATGAGCTCTAATAGGACCGAGGGATCATTGTGTTTAGGATACTTTTGATATAAATATTTGATATGTATTTTATGTGTGCGCATGCGCATTGTGTGTAAACAATTTTAATTATATTGATTCAAAATTACCATAGATTTTAATTTTGTTAAATAACTTTGACAGCTAAATCCCTTTATATGTTAAAAAATGGTAGCCACTCAAAACGTTAAAAAATTTATAACTTTCATTGTTTTGTGTTACGCTTTTTAAACTCAAATTTCATAATACTGTAAATTAGCATTCAGAGTTTTTATTTTTCATTAAAAGTAGAAAAATGAACTCTACTGCAGTCAGGGTATATGTTCATATTTTTTTATTGTAAAATACTAATTACATATTTGCTAAACAGGTGAGGTGAAGGTATAATAATTAAGAGAGTGTGTTAATATATTCAAATAATATTAAAAGAATTGTCACGTTTGATATTGTATTGCATAAAACTTATTTATTTATTTTTTCAACATTCAAAAAAAATTGTAATAAATAAATATTACACTCAAGAATATAGATTTTGAAAAAAAGAATCGAATCTGGTTTTAATTCAAAAATTTAAAATTGTAACAATATCAAAACATTTGTTACTGTGTAATATACAATTGTAGATTCAAGCCAAGTAAGTCAAAATAAAGAGTTTGAAAAATGAAAATTATATTTCCACACAGCCCTTTACCTGGAAACGAATTATCAACTAACAACATAACGAATTTTGATTGTTTAACATGTATGTATTTAAAAATTATATTTTTTTGAATTTCCTCAATACGTGCTTTAGAGTTTATGATCGGTGCACGTTTTCGGTGAAATAGCTTATTTTAATAGACGTTTGTCAAGTACGTTCCTTTTACACACATAGACTACTAATTAAATCATTATTACTGTATTTTGTTTCAATGTTGTCCTGTTTTCAAAACCTTTATTGTGTGTTTTTTTAGAAGTTAAACGCAGTTCGAAAGCAACGTAATTGGTCTGTAATAGTCTATGTTAATTGCTCTGTTAAAAATAATTCACTTTTATTCGTTTTACGCCTTTGGTTAAAATAAGATTTAGGGAGATAATAAAAGTCTAACTTAGCCCAGACAAATAAAATCAAACCATTTTCATTTTTATCATTTAACGTAATCTACACAGTATTTCTGTTGTCAGCATCACTTTTTTCAACTAATACAAACCCTAAAGCGATTAATAAGGCAGCGATAAGTACATAGGATTTTTCCCCACTTCTCACATAGCATACTCACTTTACGATCTTTGGTGGGGAGGGGTGGAGATTTAATGTGCGAAATATTCTCACGTGTTTACGGTTACTTATTATTCTCAAAGTAATACAACACAATTTGTGATCGCCATTGTAGTTTTACTGCTCGTTCTGTCAATTGAAATATATTTACTTTTTATTCCAGTGTTAGTTTTTATCTAAGTGTTGTATCAACACATTGCCAAACACGCTGGGAATATATGCTAACTAAAAACAATGATTGGGAAAAGTGAATATAGTAGGGTCACGGTCAGCCGTACTTAGTGGGTAACACGGTTTCTGCAGACACAAAAACAACAACTCACTCAGTGAAGAATGGTCTTGTAACAATGGGCAATAATTACGTAGTTCTGTGAATTATTGCAGGATCGCGGTTAGTTAAGGACACCAGGACATTCCAACATACGTTCTCTTGCCACGGCGTAGTGTTGGGACACCCATTTTTAAATCCCAAACTGTTAATTATTTTGTATTCGCTTGCTTTAAACGTAGGCTCTAGGTTAGTAAAATAGCTGATATTGTAGCATGGCTTTTTTTTTTAACGTCCAACTATTGTACACATTTGGGCTAATGCAGACTATGGGGTGATTTATAGCGTATGAAAATGCCAAGCCCTGGCCAGGAATCGAACCCGGGTCCTCGGGGTGATAGATTGGACGCTATCAACTAGGCCACCGAGACGGCTCCATGGAATTATTAGCGAAGTCCCATTGGCAAGACACAAACCGTGTAAAAAACGATTAATGAAGATTGAAAATGATAAATGATTAAAAATCATTTGCAGATTATTAGCGTTCACATTTTAGTCTAATTTGATTCAAACTAGGTTGAATAATTGAATCTGTACAAGCTTGGGCAGTTTCGTTATCCAGCAAAATTCATGTAACCATTTTGCGCCCAAAAAATCATAACTTTTGATCTTAAACTTTTAAGAAGTCTTATTTTACCAGATCAACGTTAGAACCTTGATTGTATTTCCATTGAAAATACAAAAGTGCATGCTAATTTCAACAACTGAAATCACTGATTGTAATGCTGTAATTAGATTTTCAAATAAAATATTTTTATTTTACATTATTATTTTTTGAAAGCTTGCTTTGATCATGCCAGGTAAAAAGCTCGCATGCCGCGATTATTATTTTGAATTTATTTTGTTGAATTTTAATTTTTTTTACGATTTACCAATTTAATTATGAGTTATAATAATACATCACAGATTATGTTGTAGTGTAGCATTAGCTATAGAATGTAATCAGTAAGAAAACCCTTATTAAAATTATATCTGAATTTAAAGCGTTTTGTACAGAAGCATCAAAATATTCTGTAATATTTGTAATTAGGGATCACGTCAGTAACACATCTGCGTACCGTGGCTCTCGTAATTGTTACAATATTTTTTTATACTTTACATTCTTGTTGAAATAACAAGACTTTTACATGCCATCGTTATACAATAAATTTGTAGTCTAACCTAACCTAACCGAACCTAACAAAAACGTTTCCTATTTGTAAACGTTATAAAGGTATGGAAGCCTATAGCCATGGGAGTTGCATGCAAGTGTGAAACAGTTTGCAAGGAAATGAATGAGATGTCGTGGAGGCATGGTGGTTGGGGGGGGGGGGTCAGTGGCGTGAGAGAAAGCAATTCAGCCACCAGAACATTTTGATTAAATTCAGTCGTTGATTGATTTACTGTGTATAGATTCAATATATATATATATATATATATATATATATATATATATATATATATATATATATATATATATATATATATATATATATATATATATATATATTTTCATAATTATTTCCAGAAATACCGTGTGTGATTCATTTTAGGAATTTTTCTTTCCGATAATGATAATGGTTTTTGTTTCTCGTAACTGCCTCTGACCGTCTGACTATCGTAACGCACGTAGTAGTTTGACTACTAACATAACGTAACGTAACGCAGTGTAAAACTTAGTAGTTTGACTACTAACATAACGTAACGTAACGCAGTGTAAAACTTAGTAGTTTGACTACTAACATAACGTAACGTAACGCAGTGTAAAACTTAGTAGTTTGACTACTAACATAACGTAACGTAACGCAGTGTAAAACTTAGTAGTTTGACTACTAACATAACGTAACGTAACGCAGTGTAAAACTTAGTAGTTTGACTACTAACATAACGTAACGTAACGCAGTGTAAAACTTAGTAGTTTGACTACTAACATAACGTAACGTAACGCAGTGTAAAACTTAGTAGTTTGACTAAAGTTTGTAAATCAGAAAATTTCGAACTTTTGTACTCTTTACGAAATGTGAAGTTCGTGAAAAAAATTATTGCTGAGAAAAATTTGGATGTTGTGTGTGTGTGTGTGTGTGTGTGTGTGTGTGTGTGTGTGTCTGGTGTGTTTTTGTTTTTCTTTTTTTGAAGTACACATCGCTGGAGATCAAACGAATTTATTGATTTCAATGCAATTTGGCATGAGATGCAGTGTCTTCATATGTCAACATTATTTTCTTAATTAGAAAAAAATCGTTTTAAAATACCTAAACAGGTTTTTGAAATCGACACTACTATTTTAAGTCAAATTGTGCTCAAAATTTATGTACTCGACTCTCTATTAAAGTTGAGAGCGTTTTTTTTGTTCGAATTCTGATCACGTATGAACACTCTCTGTAATTTAAACTTAGTGATTCAAGATAACGCTCACTTTATGGTCAACGTGTTTTTTCGAAACCGCCAAATTTGTATCTACAGTGAAGTATACACATACATAGGACATCCGCTAGACTGACAAATATTTAAGTACCTGAACAGATAAATCTATCCAAATCAGCGTTTCGCAAACATTGTCTAGCCTATATACTCAGTATAGACAAAAGTATACACATATATAGGACAGCCGCTAGACTGACAAATATTTAAGTACCTGAACAGATCTGAACAGATAAATCTATCCAAATCAGCGTTTCGCAAACATTGTCTAGCCTATATACTCAGTATAGACAGAAGTATACACATATATAGGACAGCCGCTAGACTGACAAATATTTAAGTACCTGAACAGATAAATCTATCCAAATCAGCGTTTCGCAAACATTGTCTAGCCTATATACTCAGTATTGACAGAAGAATGTCCACGGAGCCTTTGTGTATGGTTTCAACATATTCTTAATAAATTAAATAATCACCCCATGATGCTGTCTTGCGACGTGATAAAAGCGAAGATCCAACAATATTTTTTTATCCTACATTTTTTTGAAAATCTAATTTCATCGTCATAAAAAACCGTTAAAATCTACATTAATTAGATTTTAAATTGTTCAATTTTTTGTGTGTTTAACGTCTGACTATTGTGCACACTTGGGCTAATGCAGATGATGGGATGATTTATAGCGTATGAAATGCCAAGCCCTGGCCGGGAATCGAACCCGGGTCCTCGGGGTGAAAGCTATCAACTAAGCCACCGAGGCGGCTTAAATTGTTCAAAGCAGTGTTAAGTAGAAGATCTTCGATTTTTAAAAATTTCCGTAGCATTTAGAACAGTTGAATGGATATTCTTAGGTAACGGATTTTTTTAGCTAATACAAAATCCCATGTTTTTAATGTTTGAATGAAATCATGTCAAAAGTATGCGAACCTTAGAGTGCTGAAACCCCTTCTCCGCTCTCTCTCTCTCTCTCTCTCTCTCTCTGTCTGTCTCTCCCGCCCTCTTTCTCTCTCTCTCCCTCTCTCTCTCTCTCTCTCTCTCCCTTTCCCTCTCCTCTCTCTCTTTCTCTCCTTCTCTCTCTCCCTCTCCCTCCCTCTCCCTCCCTCTCTCTCCCTTTCTCCCTCTCTCCCTCTCTCCTCTCTCTCCCTCTCTCTCTTTCTCTCTCTTTCTCACACACATACACACACAAACCTTTTAAAAATGTTATTTGTAGTTTAAAATAAAACTTTAATTCGACTTATTATTATCACCTGCAATTACAAAGAGTCACCTTGCACAGTCTCATGATTACACAAGATCCTGAGCAAGGATATCTGAACGTCAAGGAAGTGTCCGAGCGACATGTCCTGCGCTGCATAGTCTTCGAGTCCTTTCTCCTACACATCTTCAGCTTGTTCTTCGTGAAAATATTGCAATACTGCTCACGTACAACTAGGTCGGACGCATTCTTTGTGTCTAACAGCGCTTAGCCTCTGCATCGCCAGCTGGTGTCCGAGGCGTGTGTTGTATTTAATTAAAGCGGAAATAGAAGAAATAAACTTGAGGTGTTACGGTTAAACTTAAACACTTCACAAAGTTTCTAACCTGCGATTTTATTATTTCTTCTCAAAAATTCCGTTCAGAAGCTATTAACAGTAACAATTGGAAAATCGGTGAAATTTCTCAAAATAGTTTTACAGCTACTGAAATCGGGGGGGGGGATAAGAAAACCAACGTATGCCTTGGTTTATTTTTGTTTTTTTAATATTTTTTTGTTCACTTGTGAACAATAAACTTCATTAAAATATTTCCGCACTAATTTTGTCTATTAATATTCGTACGTAGCTGATCTGGTTAGTTTTTGTCTATAATTCATGAACTGTATTTTTAAGTACCTGAAAGGTACAACAAAACAAACTTTTTCAAATTTGTTAAGAATATTTTTCAAAAAGTAATTTTTATGACGCTTTTTGATCGAGAAGGGAATTTATAAACTGTTTTAATTTAACGAATGGCAAACCCGCAAAATAAAAATAGATTCGTTTAACGTGGTAAATTTTATCAAAATCTGTCACTTTTATCTGTCATTAAGAATATAAGAAAAATATTGCGCAATATATTGGCAATATAAGAAAAATATTGCGGTAACATTTTTTCATTAGAAAATTTTAAAACAGAACTACGAAAATCGGAATACTTTTTGTACTATTAGAAAGTATTTTTTTATATCTAAGTAGTTATTGAGAAGTTTTAGTAAATAATGTTGCAATACGTATTAAATATTTCACCTAACATAGTTCTCGCTTGTTCAGAACATTATAGAGTGCGCCTGTTTTTGGTATACGTATATAACCGAAGCAAACTTTATATATATATATATATATATATATATATATATATATATATATATATGTGTGTGTGTGTGTGTGTGTGTGTGTGTGTGCGTGCGTGCGTGTTTGCGCGCTCGCGCACGCTATTACATTGAACTTCAATGGTTTTTGCATGGAGTTTGCATTGTAATATTCAGTTTGCAACAAGTAGTCGGTTTCAGTAATTTCACATTCTGGCTATACGAACTGTAAAGCAAGAATTTGAAATTTTATTTTCGACTATGAGTCTGTACATATCGCTGGAAATTAAACCAATTTATCGATTTAGAGTTTGGCATGTATGTCTGGTTAGCCTCTGGCTCTAAGTCGTTTTAAATAAATCAGTTTTAAAGTTATTTCTAGGCAAAAAAAATTAAAATTTTGATTTTTTAAAAATTGCGTGTAACTATTTTAGTCGAAATTTACGTCAGTGTATTCTATACATAAACAAATGGTATAGGTTACCGTATTTACACAAAAAAAATCCATGAAATATTGAATGAAAACGGAAATGTGGGCATAATTTCTTAATATCGCTGCATCAGATTTAAATCTAAATCCGAAAACACTTTTACTTTAAATGTACTACACTGACTTATGAACAAAATTTGAAACCTGATGACATATTTTCTGTTTTTTTATATTCAATGAAATTTTATATGAAATTCAGTGAAAATGCATCTCTTCCTTCTCCCTGAAAATAGGTTAATAAAATAGATTGCAGTTCAAGACGGATTATTAAGGAATTATATATACGTTTTTTATTGTAACTTTTCGTCTATTTATACGCAAACCGATAACTTTTCTTTTAATTTCCAAAATTTGAGCACAATTTATAAAGCAAATTTTAAAGCATATAAAATTATAAAGTAAATTGGGTTTGTTAGGTTCTATTTTTTTGATCAGAAGCTTACGAATCGACAGTAAACAAATATGTTTTTTATAATTTTAATTAAACGTGAAAACGTTGTGCCCTATTCATTATTTCTATTTAAGAACTAAGAACTTATCCTAATAACTATAAAACTTTTAAGGTTTTATCATTATTTCCCATTTGGACGCGACACCCAAACATAGAGGAAACATAGGTTTCTACTGGACAAAGATTGTGCAACATACAATATTACATAAGTCTCTCTGACATGCCACAACCTGTCTGCCCACTAAAATGTAGGCTGTTATTAATATTATGTCACATCATTACACTTGATGTTAAATATTTCCAAACTTACAAAGGTCAATAAACTCATGGTGAATTAATAGTTTCTGTATGTATGTATTAAAAATCAGCTAATTTTTATATGGTGTTTGTAATTCGTATTTTAATTTTATAAAATGTTTGAGGCTCAAACAGAATAACAATACTGCCATTTTTATACGACACAAAGACGTTGACAAAAAGTTGTATTTGTGTTATTATAAACTATAGTAAACTTTGGTAGCTGCCTGTCGTCTTCGCGTTATATTTCACAAAATGTTTCATTAAATATTAATGCAAATAATATATATTGGGCGACGGAGTATCATAGTGACTCAAATAATATAAATAAGAATTTTGTAACCAAACAAAATATCATTTCATATTGGTAAGTAGATATAATAATTATTATACCGGGTAGGTAAGTCGTATAAGTAACTTAAAAATTGTATAATGAAAAAACATACATTTAGGGACGTAGCAGTTTACTTCAATTAGTCCTTTTAACCAAATTATTGCAGTATAATTTTGGTAACACTAGTAGACATTTGTAATATCTTTGAGCAAAGTTTGATTAAAATAGTTGAGCTGATTTTAAACAAACACCGAATGTACTAGTACCTTTTTAACAAAATACGGTTTAAAAACTATAAGTGGCGGTTTTTCTCTTTTTATTTACTCTTGAATTAAATTTTTTTATTTAAATTTTGGCGTATTGACTTCAGTTCTATCTTTGAAATCTAATCAGTCGATTTTCAGGTTTTGTTAATAAGTTCAGAATGGCAAACTTGAGGAACCCAACAATCTACACAGCTTGATTGAATGCTTAATGATTACATTTGAGAAAAATGTGATCACAAACGTTAGATATGATTGTAAGAAAACACGATTTTTGTTGATTTTTGCAAATATTTATTGAAAAAAAGAAATTTTTACGAACATTCCGTTTTTCTTAAACGATCACAAAATACAGGTAAATAACACTCACATACTAAATTTTATAAACCGGAAAATATTCATCAGAATCGTAAATTCGTTTTAAAAAAATGAGAAATTAGCATTGTGAAAAGTTATTAAAATTCTGTTCAAAACTTTTTAGTAATAATAAAGTAAATGCATTAATTTTTAAGAAACAATAGGCCTATATTCGAAAAACTTTTTGTCGAATATATTGTTTATTATATTATATATTTGTTTTTTGAAACTTTTTCGTAATATTCGTGCATATTTTAAAAATAAAAGTTTAATCTAATGGTTGTTACTTTTTTTCTTTTCAAGGTCAATCTTACAGAGTAAAAATAATAAACCTAATTATATTGAAGTTGAAGTTTATACTCAGTAACAGATTTTTTGAACGTGTGATATTTAACCTGCCCTGCAATGCCTGACGTATTTTCTTGTTTCGAATTAAGTTATAATGTTTATACGTTTATACGTTTCGTATTAAATTAGTATGCCTCTCAAAATTTTCTTAAGATAGTCTTGAGAATGTACATATTCTTATTGACAAAAAAATCGAATGTCGTTTTTTAATTAGAAAAATACCTTCTATAACAAAATTTTGTTTTTCTGTAACTAACAAAACAACCAACAGTTGTGCAATTTAAGCAAATAAAACTGGACAGACATTTTTGTGTGTAAGGTGGTGGCCTGGTGGCCGGCTATTAAGGAAGTATTCAATCGAAAGTTGGATTATCTAGTTCAAAGTCAGGTACGGCGGGGCAGGGTGGGGTTACGTTGTGCAATGGCGGAGAAAGTTGTATTTGTCGCAGTTGTGTGCTCCACTTTGCTTCTAATTGCCCGCCTTATGACGCAATACTGGGGCATACACTGGCTCCTTATGCAACGGCCAACTCCTCAAAATACCCTGCAACTGGAGCAAGGCGGTAAATATTTTAAACAGAAAATTTATCGGTTTCGTCTTTCTGCAAAGGTAGCTGCCGCGGTGTTATATAATTAAATTTATGTGCCCCTTTCAGTGTAAATTACTTTAATTCGTTATTGTCTGGCACTGTGTAAATGTAAGCTGTACATGTGTTGAGCACGCACTTGCAACCGGTAATCACAGATCGTCCATACTAATCAACCGCAATCTGTGAACACAGACATTACCTGTACGTTACCGATATTTACTTCACATCTTTTAACTTTCTTACTATTGTTTATTGATTAACAAATAAAGGGCGGATCTTTGTACGGTGCCAAGGAAATATTACGGGACAATGAATAAGTCAACTTTGCCTGACCTAACTATGACAGGAGTTGTAACTTGATTGTAAAGTACGTATAAACGCGACCTCTAATGTTTAAGTCATTATATTTACCGAAGTAACTATAAACGTGGTTTGTTTATTGAACCGACCATCACGGGTTTACCGATCGTAGACCCAGACCCTCGGTCATTAAATGAGCGCTGATCCTAGCTTCGGGAATACTTGTAAGATCTGTTCAATTTGTTCGTGTGTTTTTTAGTATTTTAGCGCAGTTTTGGTCGCGGTTTGGTTCAAATTAGGTACAAGAATGTTGGTATTTTCTTTGGTAAACAAAGATAATATTCATTCAACCGTTTTCAAAATTTCAGACATTTCAAATCTTATGAAATTCTTAATTTTTTTTATCTTACGAATTCATGGATGAACTTCATACCATCTTTGTTAAAATCTACAAAATTATTTTTTAAATTCATTGAAAATACTAAAATGAACCTGATTGCGAACAAGGTTCGTTTTTATATTCTAAATTAAAAATATAAAATGCTAATTTTTGTAAAATTTTAAGGTTATTACAGTGTTGAAATAAATAGTTTAAAAATACGTAAGATAAAAGAAATTATAAAAAATAGAAATTTGTAAAAACGAGACTGCACATGCGCGATTCTTTACAATTTCAGTTTTATTTACGTCTTTAAAAGTTAACTTATCAGCTTATAAGTGTTGTTATGTAATAATAATCGTACTAAAAATAATAATAAAGTAATAATAATTATTCTCTATTTTTTAATTATAATCATTTATTTTTTTTTAAACAAGTTATTCTTGATTTGGTGTAAATTGACCCCTAAAAATGGAGGATTTTGGAGGCGTCACTATATTTTAAAATGTTAAAATCCACTGAGTAACCCCACTTTTAAAGATTTTCTGATGAAACTTGCGTAAGTGAAAATAAACAATGTAGTTTTAAATGTGACCCTTGAAATTATACTTTTTTTAAATATGTAAAATCATGCAATTTTTGAAAATGACTTTCTCCAATAACAAAAACAATATAAAGAAAAATACAACAAAAATATAAAAGTTTATATTAATGTGGCTGTAATTAAATCGTTAGATCTGCACTATTTGTCACTCATGTATAAAATATCACAACTCCGCTAAGGATTGGCAAATTTATAAACTTTACTTTAAAATTACATAGCTAAACAGAGTTATGTTTGTAATATATAACTCTACAAACTTTTCGAAAATAGTTTCATCAGAATTAAATATATAGGTTTTTCATAAATATAATGCATTTAAATTTTATCCTACCTTCACTTTTTTTCTTAGTACTGGTAACATTTGTTTTGAGTTGCAATTAAGAAGTTAATTAATTTAAGCAAATTATATTTCTTCCAGCTATAAGACTTTAACCTATTATTTGTATAATTTATATAATTGTATAAATTTATTATAATTATATTATTTATAATTATAAAATTATATAATTTTATATAATTTATAATATATATATATATATATATATATATATATATATATATATAATTCAAGTGTTAAATTATTTAATACTGGTATAATAAATACATAAATTTCTAACATTTCCTGTTCTATTAAATTTAAGCGTAATTCTTTTCTACTTAAAGAAGTCCTGTTTATAATAAAATGAATATTACCGAATATTTTATTGTATTGTTTTAGTATATTAATACTATACATAAAGAAGTGTTAAATATTATATAATCAACTATAGAAAAATAATCGTTTAATATTATACTAGACAATGTGACTTTCTGGTATTGATGACTAACTTATGGAACTGCTACAGTAGTTTATTGCATCCGTACAGGAAATCTGAGTTAAGAATTTAGGAATTATTTATATCTAATAAATAAATTAAACCTTTATATTTAATTAAGGAGCGGGGATGATACCGGATTTAAATTTAGTTTCGTAAGCCACTGAAAAATATTAGAAAAAGTTAGAAATAATGTTTTATTTATAGTTTAAAAGTATTTACAAATTAGTATGAATAACTGGAAACTCTAATTACAGTGTGTTTAATATTATGTATTATAACTCTTATGTGTTTAACCTCTCGCTGATAGTGTGTGTTTAGGTTTAACTGAAGTAAATAGGATTCGTCTAAAGATCACTTTTAATTTTAAAAAAACATTTTTATTTTAATAATTACTTTCGTTGTATTTTATAGCATTTCATCGAGCTAACAAAAATACATTAAAACAGTTAAACAATTTTTAAGCATTATAAAGTAAAATTCACGTTTTTATGTAAAATTTCACTACCCAAAAAAAAGTTTGTCTTACGTAGGTAACTGAGTTATAAATTTGACATTTTCTTTTCTGTAACAGAATTTTGTCTTTGAAAACAGAAATATTAGTTATTTTAATTTTATATTTATTAAAACAATCTAAGACTCGCTTTTATTACATGAAATATCAGAGAGGCTACACCTGAGCGCTATCTTGCAGACTAACTGTGAACTACAGTTACAATCAACACTGCGTACTCCTGCCATCTGTAGGCAAACTTAGAACTAATGGCAGTTTAAAAATTGGCCTTTTGAATGTACAATGAATGTTATGTTATTTTAATGTTACTTGACTATATCAATTACAATGTGTTTCGTCAATTTTTCATTACAAGTATACTTTAAATTTTCTATAAATTTATTTTGCAAATATATATTTACTGAAATATGGTATTTATTACAATAAACACACGTGAAACGAAAAAAGACATATAATTGATGTTTTCCAAAACGCCACTTTTTTTGCTTAACTTGTTTATACTTTGTGCCAGTTAGATTAATGAGGACTAGGGATCAGTGTTAACTGTAAAAGAAAAGCAATGGGAGCAACTGCGGCTCGAACTAAGAACTAAGTGCGAGTAGTTGAGTGGCGCGGTAGATTGACCGATGTTTTAGCCACTTCGACCAACCAGCTCCGAATCCTCTACGATATGAGCACTTCTAATAAATGTATAATTTTTTCTAAAGCTACTTTTTCTGTTGGTGCTGACTTGCAAAGACTACTTGGTTTCGTATGAACTTGATGTTTTTATATGTTTAATTGAACGTATCAGATTGTAACAAAGAAATATTTTTTTATTACATTTATTTTTTGTTATTAATGTTATATCTTTATGTACATTATTACGAAGAGACGAAGCGATTTACTCAAATAGTTAATATTTTGACTTTTTTAACATATCAGGTAATAACAAACAAATATTTGTATCTACATTTATTTTAATGTTTTTATTTTAATATATTTTAACACCTTTACTTAGAGACGTAGTGATTTACTTTAATCTTTAACATATATTCGTATCTTATATCTTAACTTTCTTATTTTTTTTTAATTTTAAAAACTATATATTAAAATCAGATTAAGGCGGCATGCCCTTTATCTCTCGCGTAATTGGCCGCCAAACTATTTTCTGCATTTTTACTTATATCGTTTCCAAACTACTAGGGTTCATTGTTAGGTAGGTGTTACTTAATTTTAATATTTTCTATCGCCTGAAATAACTTTTTATGTTAAATATGACGGTATTATGATGGAACATAATTCTAAAATGGTGCAAAAAGATTTGAGGAGCAAGCAGGAAAATGGCAGCCCTGACCATACCCTTTGAACACGGTGGAACGGAGAAGCCTCAACCAGTTGCGGGCTCAAGCAGCGCAGAGCAATCTCGAGCATCACCAGAAGGTGGTGCACTGGAGCACCACCAGGTAGTCTTTGAGTGCATTGGAGTTAGACGACTAAAGTAGTTCCATCAACAGCCAACCATTTATCGAAACTAGGTCCTATCGAGTGAAGCTCGTGTCCTCAAGGTTGTCCTCTCTCAGGAACACGCGCAAGACGTTTCACGTACTCCTGTACGGCTACATCTCAGTACAGCCTGCCTTACTTTTTTGTTTGTTTTTTCATAAGAGGAAATTGTAATCTCGCGATAGCACGTATAACATATAAAAAAGTCACGCTTTCTGTAAATACAAGTTATTGGTAGTCTACTGTTAAAGTGAAATTAAGGTCTACCAATGCATTCGTAACTCAGTACTGTGATTATTGCTTGGGAAACTTAGAAATGTGTTCAAAACATCCTGCTAACCTATCGTTTTTTCCACTTAATATTTACTTCTGAAAATGATGTATATAATAAAATTTAATAATAAATATTGAAACTCTTATAATACTATGACCCCTACCATCTAGCACAAAATTATTTAGAGCGCTTACAGTTTAATATATTTTGAACTTTGTGTACAAGTAAGATCAAAATAATTATTTAAATTAAAACAAATAAATAATTAGTATGTGTCGTTGTATTACATACCCAGCTATTACAATTAATTATTAATTAATTAACAGTTAGATATATTGTACAATTTTGATAGTTTATGTATGATGTATACAAGTGTACAGTTTCTTTGATATCAGTTACGTATGGTTTAAATTTAGGGATCAGCTCTGCGATATAGTTAGACCAATACAAACGTAATTATATCAATTTTTTTATTTTATCTTCTGTCATCAGACTGTCTTTATTTTATCTTTATCGTTAAATATATAGCCGTGTTTATCAACAATTTTCTAATCTGTCATGTAGATAATATTTTTAAACGAAAAAGTAAAGTCGTACGTTATGGTACTTTCTATATGATGAATATTAAAAATTATTGTTTTTTATACAAGTTATAAATAAAATAAAGCGTATTTTGAAATAAATCGATCACTTCATCTATATTTATTCAAAAAAAAACTTTTTTTTTAACTTTAATAATGTTTTTTTGTTAATATATTTCCAAATTTTCATGTAGTTACCAGCCTTTATTCTAAATTAGAGTTGCACATATTCAAACCTGTAAATATGTTTTATGCATATAAAAAGATAGTATTTCAAGTATCTGTTCGGACATTTGAAAGCGATAATTTTTTAAACGTTTATTTCGATTTTGCAAATATTTTTCATATGAATACCTCATACGAACCACAAATAAATTATTAATGTTTTGTTTAACACTATTGTTGTTAATTTATTATTCACATCATACGTCTCATCCACGCATCTTGTAACATGACCAGTTCCTCCAACACGAGGGGCACAGACCTTGTACGGCCCTGATTCATTCGTTTCCCTTACTTTCTTCCCTGTTTCAGATCATCTGACCGGAACCAACATATAATACAATCTCACGTTTAATTGCATACTTGCTGAATGCCATTTTTCGTTACAGTCGGCTTTTGCATATTTGAATACAGAAAGAAAGTGATTTTTCAAGTCGCTTTAATTTAAACTACTTAATTACTAAACTCATTTTCGGGATTTTTTTAGCGAATTTCTATTGGGAACTATTGGATCACCATCATCGTAAAACCCAGATCCAGAACCTAGAAATTATATATGTATTAATGTTTTATACATGTATAATAAATACATACATATATATATATATATATATATATATATATATATATATATATATATATATATATATATATATATATATATATATATATATATATATATATATATATATATATATGACTCTAACGTTCGCAATTACAGGCCAATTCGATTCAAACTTGGTACAAAACTCGATTTGTTATTAGCTTGAAGAAGTTTATTATTCATCAAAATTTGTTTAACTGACTAAAAAATTCGGCCATTTCAGATCTTTGAAGAAATCTTAACTTTGCTTGTAAATTTGTATTTGAAATTTTCCAGTCTTTTGAAAAGATGAAGAAGAAAACTTGACCGCTGTCAGATTCATTTTCAACAGATTTTCAAACATAATTTTTTGTTTATGTTGGTTTTAACGCATATCAAATAACAATAATAAAATAATAATATTGTGGTTTATATGTAAAATTGTGTTATACGATGTTGTATATATAACTGTTTACTTTAGGTTTTAAAGTATATTTTAGCTTTAACATAAATAGTTCAACAAATGGCACTATTTTCTTGACGGTATTTCACAATATTTGTATTAATGGCTGTAATCTTTTAAACATTCCTTTTAATAAAAAACGAAAATTGTGTGGAACATCTAATTGATTTGATTTTTAAAAACCGACTTGATTGATTTTACTCAAATTTTAATTATTCATAAAGAAAATTTCCTGTGTAGAATTAGTGGACAAAATTAGTTTACAAAAAATTCGAAGAAAATGTTATTGACACATCTGGGTTCATTTTCGATTTTTCTGTACGTTTTGAGCAAAAACCATATTTTTGAAAAGTGGTAATTTTGATTAAAACAGCTAACTTTATTGGAACAACAAGGTTGATTCCGGAAACAAGTTGGTAGAAAGTTCAAAACTCTTTGTTTCGAAAATGTTATTTAAATGTGAATCTATCTTTTAATGTACACAGTTCGGACATTTAATTAAAAAATAGTTTGTTTTTTTTAGGTTATATGAAAACGAAATTTGTTACGTTGTAACTTACCAAAAATTTTGAGACAATGCTACATCTACTCTTATAATATAGAGAGAAAGAAAAAATTGTTTTTAGAGGAAAGAAATAACTACCTAGTTGCAGTTATTTAAACAAATTGGGTTTAGTTGTGAAAAGTCGTTCCAGTTCTTGGAACAGTTTATACAGATGCAAGAAATATGTAGACGTGTCTATGTTTTGCCTATCCTGCCCCTTACATTCTCGAATAGACGTTGCTGGACAGCTGTAACTTTGTACTTTAGTAGTTCCAATAATATAAATATAAATGCATCCTTAGGCTAGCTAATAGGGTTATTTACATAATAAATATGTTACCCTAGAACTGTTTGCTACTCCCGCAGTTGCATGATGCAGGTATGCAACCATGAAATTTGGTTGAAACCATGAAAAATTGGTAAAACATATAACAAAGTGAAAGCAGCATAGAAACATTGTGTTTGATCTTATTAAATAGACAAAACCAAATGAATTTTTTGTTTTTAGTAGAAACAAACCAATACTAATTGCTTAGACAGTGATTACATTAGCACTTCTTACTAAATTTATTTCATGAAGTACAAAGAGATTAAGGAAGTTAGTAACTCTAATGGTTCTTACGTTTTCACGCTTAGAAACGTTGTACACATT
This sequence comes from Callitettix versicolor, assembly GCA_022606455.1. Classification (NCBI taxonomy): domain Eukaryota; kingdom Metazoa; phylum Arthropoda; class Insecta; order Hemiptera; family Cercopidae; genus Callitettix; species Callitettix versicolor. Next base: position 58,068,524 of record CM040189.1, read on the forward strand.
TCTAGCGTATTAACGATAAGTTGAAAAATAATGGCAGGTTCGTTAAGTACGCGCACCTTAACGGGAAAATGTGCAAAAACAATATATTAACTTTCTCACTAACTTCTTTCAAAGAACTAGGAAAATCAGCGGTCATGGTTGATTTATTGGATTTTTATATTTAGCCTACTCTTGAACCGAAACAGTCTTTCATTAGCGAATTTCCTTTGAAGCTATTAGACTGCCATCACGGTAAGAACCAGACGTTCAAAAACGAACACCGATCATGACCATTATACCACTTCTTTTTGAGTGATCGTTATTTACGAGTGCGCTTGAGCGCGTTATATATAGGCTATATATCGCTTTCTTATTTTTATTTATCGTTTATTTCTGATAACTCTTTTTTATTTAGTATTTTACGCTAGACTCAAATTAAAAAGTTTAAAAGTTGCAAAATGAACGAAATAATTTGCAAGTAGAGAAAATTTCAGAAATACTATAGAAAAAGTGAATACATCATTAAAAATGCATCAAAAATAATGACCCTGAAAAGCATAAAGGAAGAAGACGTATTTTATATTTTTACGCCCAGACTAACTGAATTGTTAAATTCAAGAAAGTATAACTGAGAAAAAATAGAGGCTCAAAGTAACTTCTTCTGTTTTTACTTACCACTTTACTGTGAATCGAAAAAATACTTTTAGACAAACGCAGAAAAAATGGAGTAAAAAAGTTCATCTAGCTTAGAATTTTAAATTATATTATAAGTAGGATCTAGTGAGTACCGAAAAATTAGTTATTAATAAAAACCTATAATACAAACTGAGTTCCGTAACATTTTAGTGAAACATGAAGATTTTTACATACAGTAAATATAACATATTTTTAAAATATGAACTCTTCGATTTGAGAACAGTTTAGAAGTGAAAATGCCATAGAGACGATGGTTTCAATATCAAAAATCTTTAAACATATTGGACACTTTTTTGTTTTTTTAGGGTAAATCAAAATCGTTTATAAAGTTAATTTTGAAAAAAATGTAATTTAAAGTTTTTTTTTGAAAATTACTCCAAAATTTTTAGTTTCAGTAGTAAAATTATAAAACGCCTTTTTCCTAAATACCTGCTTGATTATTTTGTGTTCCTTCCGTTCGCAATGTTTACACGTCCCCTAAAGTGTTTTATCGATTTGTTCGAACTGTTACAAAAGTCCTTTTCATACACAATGCATTACGTTATCGCGAAATGAATTCACAAACCACTAACACCGTGCTTTGGATTTTCTATTTCTAATCGTCACAACCTAGAAACAAGAGTGTTCTATTTTTTTTCTGCATCTAGAATAACATCGCTTCTGCTTGACCACTGACCAGTCTCCTTATCTGGAGATCAGCTTCCGATTAGAGGCTAACCCACATATCTCAGAAGGGCATAAGACACGCTACTTGATTTTTTTGTTTGCTTTAAAAGCGCCACCAGCTTTGCTTCGACATCACTGCTCTAAGGATGGCTACCAAGGTGAGTGCGTGCGCGTGCTGGATCGTGCAAGGATTACTGTGCAGTTGTAGTGTTAAGAACTAGTATAATAATATTCGTTCATCGGGCAAGACAAAAATATGACAAGTGAAAAAAAAACTTAACTGTGTTTTGTGTTTTAGAGAAATATTATATATATATATATATATATATATATATATATATATATATATATATATATATATATATATATATATATAGTATATAGAAGTGCGATCTATTGATAAAAACAAATGCTTTATGTTTTTGTTGATTAGTTTTTTATGTAATTCTACTTCACCCCCTAAAGCAAAAGTTGTGTTTAATTTTGTTTTATTTATGGAAGAAAGTAACAACGATTGAACTTCCTGTAGGTGGTATTTACTGTTCCTTAAACTAAATTGATGGTTACAGTCACTGTAAATTTGAAAACAATTTTAGATTAAAGGCACAATGTTTTTTATTATTCCTTGAAACCAAGAGTTGGATTTTTATTATTTTAAATTTAGGGAGGAAAGTACAAAATTGAATTTTTTTAAAATGTTTTCCTTAAACATAATGAAATACATTTGCTTTAGTTTTCATATCTCACTTCTAAAAAAACTTTTTGCAGTCAGCCTCTGTAGAATTTTTTAAGTACTGAAAGTAACGCATGAATGAGGAAATTAAGATAGCATATTTTCGATGTAGCCCTATAAATACAAAAGAACGAACTCATAGTGTAGATCAGACATAATGGCAGTCGAGTGACACAATAACGGCAAGCAAGGCATATTTTGTATTTTGTATATGGAACCATTTCGAGTGTATAATATATTAAGAAAAACTATTTATTTTCAAAAGACACAGCAATTACTTACAGAAAGCGTGTGTGTACCTTAAAATAATTATATAGTCTAAAAAAATGAACTATATTTTCCCTTGGATATTTTTTTCAGTTTCATAAAATCCGAGTTTGTAAAATTTGAAATAGTCATTTGAACTTAACATTTTTTCAACGCATCCGTTCTATTTACGAAAAAGAATAGAATTATAAAATTTAAAACTGCCTAAAAATGGTTTTGAGAAACTTATATTTGAAATTTTCTAGCAAAAATTATTGTTGGAGTTAAAACTTTGATGGCCTAATATTTTTCAAGAAATAAATTCTTCAAGTTTTAAGATTACTTCAGGATGGATGGAGACATTCATTAGTTATGTATGTTTCCTTTATTATTTTGTTCACAGCTGATCACTTTCTGTTCTCTCTGCGCCTTAGCGAACGCCGGATACTATAGTGTATCGCCCTCTGTCAGCTATGTTGCGCCCAAATACACAGCTCCAAGCATTTCGTACGCCACTCCTGTTGCGAGTTATGCAGTAGCCACCAAAGTAGCTCCGGCCATCTCTTATTCTGCTCCGTTAACATACGCCTCCCCTACCCACGTTGAGATCGCAGCACCCGTTACCAAGTACATCGCTCCTGTTACTCGTTACGCCGCCGCTGTTCCGGCTGTCACTTACTCCGCTCCGGTAGCTTACCACGCTCCAGCCCACGTTGAGGTTTCAGCGCCTGTTACTAAGTTCGTCGCTCCTGTTACTCGTTACGCCGCTGCAGTTCCGGCTGTCACTTACTCCGCTCCGGTAGCTTACCACGCTCCAGCCCACGTTGAGGTCTCAGCACCCGTTACTAAGTACGTCGCTCCTGTTACTCGTTACGCCGCTGCTGTTCCGGCTGTCACTTATTCCGCTCCGGTGGTGTACCACGCTCCAGCTCATGTAGAAGTAGCCGCTCCTGTAGCCAAGGCGGTCGTCGAGGAAATAGATCCCAATCCTTCTTACAAGTTTTCGTACGGTGTTAACGATCCGCACACGGGCGACTCGAAAAGCCAAGAAGAAAGTCTGCACGATGGCGTTCTCCACGGCAGCTACAGTTTAACAGAGCCAGATGGGAGTGTGAGAACGGTCACATACACAGCTGATAAAGTCAATGGCTTCAACGCCCACGTGGAGAAACAACCTAATATACACTGAATAACTTACTAAATAATTGTACACCTGTAATTTTATGACGGCCCACAATAAACTTTAAAACCTTACCTTAGTCGATTATTTCATTGACTGTAACGCAAAATGCAGTAACAATCGTATCATTTATTTATTACTAATAAACAACGCACGCCTGATCAGAGTAGTTAGGCAGGTTTAAGTCAGAGAATTCAACGCCTGGGTAATTATCTGATTGACAGAAGTAACTTCGTATTACAGGGTTAAACGAATGTCTATATAGAACTGTTTTAGACCCGGGATTGTGAATTGTGCTCTAATTATGAAAACGATTCAATTAAGAATTTTTTTTAAATACATTGTTCGCTATTGTGGTCATGTTTCATTCAAAACTGTTAACTTAATTTTCGTATAACAAAAAACAAAACTGTGGTGTACTAAAAGTTTTTTTACAAAAGAAGCACACAGAAACGAAAAATAAAAAGGTTAGGAAATTTAAAAAGAACCCAATAGTGAAATAGTTACGAAAGGGTAACATATAAGTATATTTGTTGGTTTAAATCATAGCAAGGTGTTTTTTTTTATTTTATGATTTAGTAAAATAAATTAAGATAACAATAATAAGTGATATTTTAATAAACGACTTTTGTCTTTTAGTTGTAATAAATTACAAAACAATTAACAAAATATTATCGAAATCAATCTATATTGTTGATTCTAATATTATAATGTAATTTGTGATGTGTTAACGTTTCAAAAAAATGTTTAATATTTTTTTGGAAAACTTTAAATTTAGTTTTCTGTATGGGAAAGATAAAAAAATTAAAAATCATTACCAAACTATGGTTATTATTTATTATGAATTCTACTGAATTCTATTGAAGCATTTCTCTTTTTAAGTGTTAATATTCAAGTACAAGTTTTCTCAAACTTTGTTTTTACAAACCTACGTAGGGCCTATAAGTGAAATGGACCGAACTGTAATTCCATAAGCTGCAACAATGATTTGATGATTGGATAAAGACTGACCTATCCGTTTTCATGTACTGATTATAAAAAGGTTGTTTTTATTTCATGTTTATCCGTTTGTGTATCTATGCTCATAGCAGAATGCTAAACACCGATTTTAATGAAATTTAGCATGAAGGTCTATATCTCGAAACCATTTTTTATTTTTTTAAAAAAACGTTTTTTTGAATCAATTTTCTGTGGCGAAAACTGTTAAAAATCGGATTTCATCAAAATTTTTAGTAACAATTTAATCAAATTCTCTTTAAGTGTAGTACACATCGTATGGAGTCACTATATAAAAAAATCTGGAAGTTATCGAAACCGACTAAAAAGTAGGAATTATTTTTATCTGTTTTTGACTTTTGCACAAATTTTAGTTACATTAGTACAGGCATAACTGATCTGTGTAGCATAGTTAAAAAATTACGTTAATCGAAAAAGTACTTGGAATTAACTGTTTCCTGTAATGCATTAGTTTTATTAACTTGATTAGAATTATAATATTTTTTTCCAATAATTTCTAAATCAATTTTTTTAGAGGGGGAAAATTGAATGTGAGAATGTTTTTTTTGTATTTTTTCACCGCTTATTTTGCATCGTGTTCTTTTGGGCAGAGCAAATTTAATGGAATAAGTACTCGATGGCTTAAAATTGTTTAGTTTTTTCAGTACAACTATTGTACAGATAACATTAAAAATTATTCTCTTTACTGTCGTGCAAAATTATTAAATGTTTTAAACAATGTTTTTAAATTGTCAAATTATCTTATAAATGCTGTTAAGATTAAATACATGCAATTAGCACGATCGTTTATCTGACCCTTTACAGCTGTGTGAGCGTAATGCACACACGTGAGACTTGCAGTCAACTAACCTGAATATGTTAGGGAGGGAATGCAATCCAAGGCCAATGTAATACTGTGCTATGTACAGCTGACATTTGCATGATATAATGAAGTGACGCTGAAGTCAACGAACGCCTTAAGAACAGGTTTCCACGCTGGACCAATGATTGTTGCATCAGCTGATCAATTCGGATTCAGACCAACAGCTACGACACTAACTTCTGGCGACAATTTTTTGTGCTTTTGTTTTGGCATTACGTAATCAATGTTCTGAAAATCACATATCAATAGACTACACGCATATTAATAGACATCATACAGCACACATGTTCAATGTTTAACTACCGTCAGGTTTACTATCGCGTTATCAGTGGAATTTTAACATTTTAAATGCAGATTTTTACTCCAATTGTGATGGTAAAATTTAATTTTAAAAAAATGTAAAAATAAAAGTTATAATTTTACGAGATTTGGAATAGCGTTTTGAAACGTTTGAACGGATTTTGCTGGGAATCAGACTTGTCTAAATTGTCACAAATGTGTGTTGTTTGAATCAGTTCGGACCAAACTTTCAAGTTTTGACCAACTTTCAGTACAGTAGAGTGATAACGTGTCTCCCCCCCACACACACAACCAAGATTATAAGTCCTAGCCGTCATGCCTGCTTCAGAAGCTCATTTTCAAATGGAAACTAATTGCTGACTACTGTTTTAATTTCAAAATTTATGCTAACCTTAGATGTTGTGTAGTACTTTGTACACATTGCACTATACCTTACTCTGTGCAACAGCTCTTACTCAGCGGCCTTTACCTTTCCAGGTTTCCACAATTCGCAAGTGCAAATTTGCGTAGCTATAAAACTTTTAATACATGGAAACAAACATAACCTCAAAATAAACGTAACGAAAAAACACATACGGTCCAAAATATCAGATGTTTAGTGGTGATTATTGGCAGTTCAAATACATCAGCTGTTCGGTTAACGACTATTGTTTAGTTTATATTATAGTTTCATTATGCAAAATAATACATTTAGAACAAATGTTTTTATACAAAAAAAGTCATTTGTTTAGAAATTTATAAATTCCGATGTTGTTTACTAATACGCGTATTCAAATAAATGAAACTTGTATCACTTACAATATTATAATCGATATTAAATGACAGAAATCAACTATTAATTTTTGCTAAACTGTAAATTAAATTAATTGTTTAACAGGTTATTTGTGATTGTATGTATAAATTTTAAAACACAAATTTTAATATTTGTCATTTTATTATTAAGAAAACAATTTTGAGACGATATGGTTCTAGACTCATTGAGGAAATAATCTAACAGGAACTTTAGTACAAAAAATGTATATCAATTTTGTAAGTTTCAGAATTTTCCTTTTTCGTCCTGTTTACATTTTAAATATTTTCCCTAAAAATTTTGTTTAAAATTAATAAATTTCAAAATTATGTATTTTTTTAATATAAATGGTTGTTATAATTTAATTTCACAAACAAATGGTTTAGGATAAAATGAATCGCACGCAAATAATAAATAAAAACAGTCTATGTTTGGTTATATTTAACTACAAAGCATCCCTACCAGCTTCGCGATACAATTCCGAAGGCTTGCCGTATTATTGTTACATGCATCTCTTACATTATTCACCTTTAAAGTCATTATTTAAGGACGTGTGTAAGTAGGTAATATTGTATCAATCAAGGAGTTAACACGTATTTTGTAGTATAGGTTACTCGAAATTTTACAACTTTAACTAAGGGTTTCTTTTAACCCTAATTATTAAAGTGAGATTTATTTTTAATAATGTCTTACAAGGTTTATAATTTGTTAGACTAAAATTAACTAGCCAATGATTTTAATGTACAAATTGTTGCGTTGTTAATTTCATTAATATTTCAAATTGTCTACAGTACGTCAATATTGTCGCCTATTGTCTATCAAGATCAGTAACAGATGGTAGCAGTCTTCTCGGCATCAGCTGTTACATTTAAATTATCGCATTGTTTTGAATCTTACAGTTTAAATGAAATGTACAAGTAAAGAATGTTTTTTTCCAAAGATCTTGTAGCAAAATTGGTTTAAATTGTGATTTATCTGTTTTAATCAACACAGCTCTATAGTGTTTATCCGGTCAACTAATGTATCAAACTTTCTTGCCATACTATACGTCAAAAGGTGTTGGAATTCAACCGCACAGTTTCTTTGTAGATTGAAACCCGTAATTCAAAACCTCTTTACAGCCAAAATATGTTTGTAAAATGTATTTTATATATTTTAATGATACATTAGAACTTTTTATGATATCGCAAAATATGAGATTTATCAAAAATTAATTATTGTTAACATTTCCTAATGTCACTTCCGGTTCATATATAAGCCAAAAGCCGAATTTGATACAAATTGGAACGTAATTTTGCTGTAGAAGCCATGTCGTACGTACAGACAGACAGTTCTGTCAATTTTGTTTGGAATCAGGTTACTAGGTTTGACTATCAGTATTTTTTCTGAATCTGAAAAAATTTGAATTATTTTTTTAACAATTTAATTTACTATTTAATCCTAAAAGTTATTTTTTTCTAAAAAAAATGACTACCCTTAAATAAAACATGCATAAGTAGACGTACAAGTAAAGGACTTGCCGGTGATGGTTTCTGGAAACAAGTGCAACTAACCTCCGTAAAACACTACCACAACTCACGACACCGAGGGTCAAACTATTGTGGAGAACCAATGAGGTGCGAATACGAGGTGGCCGACATTGGGTGGGTCTCTTAACCTATTTCTTCGGATCGTGCAACGTTTTATCTGCGTTGCGTATCGTATCGGGCAGTGCAAAAAACCGGCCGACGCCCCGACCGCCCGCACTAAATTCACGTGTTTCGGTCCGACTGGTGGGGATTCCATCTTTTTGCTATAAAAGGGTGAGATTGTAAGTTTACTACACACTTTTGCTCCCGGTCATCTCTACCAGACAGAATGGCATACAAGGTAGGTATTGTGTTCCTTAAGTAAACATTCAGCTAGAAAATATTTTAATAAATGGTGCAAAACACGGGAAAATGTGTTTAACAAAACATTAAAAATAAACTGCTGCTTTGAAGTTATTATTATTTGGGAGTTTTGAACCAGGATTTTTTAAATTTCAAATTCGTACAACCTTTTTGGTTGGTAAATACATTCAGAGACGCTTTATTTTAGTGCTTATTGGCTGCTTAAACGTCTTTGACCACGTCTTTTCCAAAAATATGAATTTAACGTGAAAGTTTGTGCAATGTTTGTAATATTTATTTGCAACATTTCTGATGTGACTTTTACTTCACAAAAAACTATAGCTGATAATTTTAATACACATAATGTCTTATTTGCATCAGCAGGCGCATTGGAATTATATAAACTAAGTGTTGTATTTTATGGAACTTTTATTAAGAAACGAATGTCCTGAGTTCAAAAGTTACAATTGAAAGTAAGTATAAACTTCACCTGTGTTTAATTATGGTGTAATAACTTTCTCAGTTTGTTCTTCTTGCCGCCTTCGTGGCCGCTACCAATGCTGGATACCTCGGAGCACCCGCCGTAGTGGCTCCTGGAGCACCCCTCAGAGCAGCTTATGCCGCCCCAGCTTATGCTGCACCCGCCTATGCTGCTCCCGCTTACGCCAAAGTCGCCGCACCACTGGCTTACGCCGCTGCCCCCGCCTACGCTGCCAAGGCTGTCGTTGACGCTGACTACGATCCCAACCCACAATACAGCTACGCTTACGACATCCAGGACGCTATCACCGGAGATTCAAAGAACCAACAGGAAAGCCGATCTGGAGATGTTGTCCAGGGATCTTACAGTCTCGTAGAACCCGACGGCACCCGTCGTACCGTAGACTACACAGCTGATCCCGTCAATGGATTCAACGCTGTTGTTCACAAGGAACCCGCTGCTGTTGCCGTCAAGGCTTACGCTGCCGCTCCCGTCGTTGCTAAGGCTTACGCCCCCGCTCCTTATGCTTACCACGGTTAAGTCATCCATACCCAATTCACTTTCATGTATTTAAACCATTTAGATCCATTCATCATTGAATTTTTGTACAGTCGTATTTTATTAAAGTGTACGTTTTAAATACACTTCATAATATATACCAGAATCTTTCATTTGTGTCTGATTTATTTATTTTTAGTCATATATATAAAAAAGGCCTAGTGGATAGCGTACTAGGCTTTCACCCCGAGGACCCGGGTTAGATTCCCGGCGAGGGCTTGGCATTTTCATACGCTATAAATCATTCCATCGTCTGCATTAGCCCAATTGTGCACAATAGTCAGACGTTAAACACCAAAAAAAAAAAAAAAAAAAAATATATATATATATATATATATATATATTATATATATATTAGCACTCTTACTTTCCCAATTGTGTTTTGATTTGTTTAAACGAGCAAAAATCAAATTTGCTGATTGCGTTGACAAGTTTGTTACCCAGAAAAATTCGTTAAACCGTATCAAAATTGCGGCAATTTAAAATCTTAAATAGCTGTATGTTTTTATGTTACACTTTTTTGAAAACATCAGATTCAACAATCGTATTTATAGTTCAGAAGTCAGTGTTAATTCCTGTATTTTTAATATAATTTGAAAGTTCAAAAAGCTAATACATGGAGAGATTAATGTTAATTATGACTGTGAAATCAAATTTTCAAAAAAAGATTATGAAACAAATAATAATTATTGTCAATTCGCTTTCATCACGTCAGCGAAAAATGTAGCACGCCGAGATAATTTAGCTTTAGGTGCAAGCCATTTTATGCCATAATTTTTTTAAAAAATTTATTTTAAAATCGCCTTACAAATCACTAATGTTTGTGAATTGACTACGTTATGTCAAGATTTTATAATACGTAATACTTCATTGTAGATGTGTTTTATATTAGAACACGGAAGACAGGTGTATAAATTAAATAAATGAAGTTGAAACTTTTGCGCCGCTAAGGAAAACCTGCTTCCAATTAAGGAACTGTACTTCAGTTTATCCGACTTTTGACTTCCTCCAAAACCGTCCTTCTAGATCACTTTTACATTCACCGATAACCGATATGTATATCTTCGTATGCTACATAATGTAGTTCAGTCCTATAAGACCTTTTTTGTACATGAAATTTAGATAATAACTCAAAAGATGTTTAGTTGTGTATGATCGTCTGTCAACAATCGTCGAAATATTCTTTATCCAAAATTAATTTAACTATTGAGGGCACATTTTTGGTCGTACACAATTAGAACGTTGTCCGTCCGATGTCACAAAGGCGCGTGCCTCATAATCTAAATACATAAATTTATATTTTATTTACAGTCTGTGGCTCTATGTCCAGAAAAGTTAGGTTAGGTTAGGGATGAGCGGATATAAAAAACTGTCATTTTGAGGAAAAGGTTTAACTCTTGTTCTGATCTAAGAAGGTTTGTTTGAATTTTATTATTCATTTCTTCACTTTGTTTGGTGGAATATACAGTATTACTTCCAAAATAAAATTCTAAATTGTGTTATAAAATTTATTTTGGCTATGAAAATTGTATTTGAAGTATAAATTTTTAAAGGCCCCAGATAGAATTCAGCTTAATCGGTCTAAAGGATTTGGAGATGAAATCTAAAAAGGAAACATTGGTATTTTTTGCAAATATTCTAGTCATCCTGCTTTCATTAAATTTATATTTTAATTGCCGTTTAGGTTAGAAATAATAACATTAAATGTTAATACAGCAATTATCACATATATTGAATCCCTTTTTTACTTATTAAAAAAATGTTTTCTTAAAAATCTATAAAGGCAATAACAAAATACAGTTATTTAAACAAAAGATATTTTTTCACAATCACTTGTTGTGATACCAGTATACGGGCTCAGGTTTTAGTTTATTTCTAAGCTCAAATGATTTTAAACAAATTTCGTAGATGGTACTAGTTAATCAATGTAATTTAATTATTTGTATGGCCCCTGTGCGCTGCGTTCTGTCAGTGTTTCAGCCCCTTTGCGCTCCTGCAACAATATAATAAAAATAACGCGGCACGCACCTGACTCGCGTAATGACTTTAGAAAAAATAGCAATATCATATTTAGTAAATGAGAATATGAGAATATTTTTTAAATAAAAAAAAGGAATTTTGGCCGCCATTATGTTTTTTTTTGTCTAATGTGTCTTTTTTGAATTTGTTTTCACCAACGTTAAAATTTGTATAAAGTAACATTTTAAAATGCAAATTAAACTGAAAATTCAAAAATGAGCCATTACAGTCGGTAATTTCATTTTGATATATTCCAATGAAATTTGAAAATTTTAAATGCTAAATTATACGGGTTTTTGCGATAATGAGATCAGATTCATAAAAAATAAGGTGTGCAAAAAGTTATGATTTTGTTTTAAATAATCAATGGCATTCATTTTGAAACTGCTAAACGGACTTTGCTATGTAATGAAATTGTTCAATTAACAAATAAAAAGTGTGTGTAATGTGTTAGGCGCGCGCTCGCGTGTGTGTGTTTATTATGTGTAATTTCGCAATTTTTATTCTATTCAATTTAAATTTAGTAAAAAAATTATTTTGTAAAAGCTTCTACAAGTTCGTTACCAATTAAAATCAGTTTAATTTAAAAACGGTGATTTTATTATTCATGTTAAGCATTATCATTGTTTTAGTATCGTAAATTGGCGCTACTGTTTCAGAATGGTTTAATAAATTTATAAAAGACGCATTTTTTTCTTTCAAGTTTGAAACAAATTGGACAAAAACTGCGAAAGTCGACTGAACAGAATTATACATAAATTTTAACGAAATCAGTACATCTGTTTCAAAATGGCGCCCATTCAGATCATCATTTTTGTTTTAATATTTCAAAATCAGATGTCATCGTAATCAGCATTAAAACCTGCATAAATTAGCATTTATTAATAAAAATGTATTTGAAAACAGCAGAATGAATGAGCCCACTTTGTATTCCACAATAAAATGTTCTTGTGCGCGATGTTGCCAAACAAGTTGCTACCAGTTATACAATATATTATGTATCGAATACTACTTAAGTCGTGAGTGACCATTGTATCGAGCGGGATCTAAATTCTGTTAATTAAGCTTTAAACGCAGGAACATTGTCAGTACACCTACGTAGACCAGTGCCTTAAGTTTTGCAATTTTACTTAGTTCCTGAATACTCCAAAAATGGCAACTACATGAGATGTCGTGTGTTGTGTAATACTAGTGACAGAGAACGTATTGAGAACACATGTTTGGGTGCTGCGCGGGCCTTCAACTCAATTTGTTTTTTAGCGCATTTCCATCGGCAAAAATAGCTATTGGCGCGGCCATCGCCGTAAGGCCCAGGCCCGGAACCGTGAAATTAACACCGATCGTGATCGCGTTTTGAGGGGATCGTTAAAATTTGTAGACATGTGTGTGTGTATGTGTGTGTGTGTGTGTGTGTCTGTGTGTTGTAATTTTAAAATCCGTTGAAATTTAATGAGAGTTTAATCCGCTAATATGTGCATATTTCTGTGGTGATTTCGGTGGTAAAATCAAAATTCCAAAAATAGTAAGATTACGAAAAATACTTCAGGACATACGCTCCTATCACGTCACTAAGAAAACGATTATTATATATAAAACCCAGATGAAGTTTTTAACAATTGAATTAGTTGTGTTGTATTTAGCTCTCGAAAACCACATACTTGATCACTAAACTAAGTACCTTTATTTTGAATAGATTTTTTTCCAAAAATATTGCGTATTAAAATTAGAAAACATATTTAGTAAGTTGACGTAGTTACTCTTTATAGCGTGACAATTTATCAAAACTTTTTTCAACACTGTCACTAAATATGATCACTAAATATGATTTGTTTGCATTAACGTATTGTTAAAAGTACTGTTCGTGACGTTAAGCCCATATTTAGAAAAAGACCGTTTGGAAGGTATAGATTTAGTATTTAAATGCAATTATACTTCATGAAATTTGTGAAGTAAGAATCGCGAAGTATGATCGCTGCCGTGCATAAATTTATTTTTGGCCTAGGATATCTGTGCATATAGCACTTTGCTCATATCTCTGGACTATGTCTGATTTTTAAAAGCCTTTCGTTGTCAATCCCTCTTTTTATATATTTTTTAAATAACAAAAATTGTTTACATCAGCGCTAATGATTTTCACAAAATTTTACTCAAGAAGTCTTTCCGAAAATATGGTTAAAGTTTGGTCAAATTTTTTATATAGTAAAAAAAAATTTACGTATCAAAAAGTTTGTTTATAAATTCATAATATGAATTTCGTTATTATTTGCTACACATTCGCTTCGTTTACATCAGAATGACAAAGTCTTTCCGCGATCACGTGATTGCAAACAGTGCTTTCCTGCTTATAATGAAATTATTGTACTTACTTGAATTGTATGACCAAAACCTTATGACATATTTTGAGAATGTGCTTATTTTTTCGTTTTTTCTCTTTAGCTCCCATTTTTTTAATTCCTAACATTTTTGTTTTAATTTGGTTCTTAAATGGTAATTAAACCTCTTTTAAATAATGTGATAGATTGTGAAGAAGGATTTGTCAAAATAAGAACCAGTTATTTTATCTGGCTTTGGTTTCGATACTTAACAAAACTAGTAACGTACTGTTACTGTTGACAAACTCAAACAGAGACGTTACTTAATTTTCCAACTTACCGTTTACACACTAGAGGTGCGTTAGAAGCAGAACTCTAGCTGAAAAATATAACTTTGCTTGTACTATCTTTAAACTAGATCTTGTAAGAAATTCATTTTGTTAAATTGATTTAAAGTTTTAAACTTCATTCCGTATAAAGAGAAATTGCCCAAGACTTAGGTCACACATTAAAGACTGATATGATTTAATCGAGCAAGTAAAATTATAGATGGCGTTGCAGTAATTAAGAGAAAGCAATCATTGGTTAGGGCGTAGCTGACACTGCCCAGGCACCAGATGCTGTACTACACACATCTTGAGTAACTGGCCCGTGTCATGTTATCATTAATTTGCCGAACTTCACTGATTAACCAACGTTCGAAACTGGCGAAGGAAATATTTTTATTATGGGCATAATTTCTATTAAATTTATAAGCATAATATTTCTTGTTACATATATCAGAACGTCTGGTACGAGGGCTATTTTTTTTTAAGGTCCGATCGGTCGCAAAATAAAAACCACAGTTAAAATCAAAAATTATTTATTTGTAACAAGTATTTACTTAATTACGCTATTTTTCTACATAGTCGCCACTCAGATTTAGACATTTATCGTAGCGTGGTACCAACTTCCCAATACCCTCGTTGTAGAACGTAGCCGCCAGTGTTTTCAGCCATGTTTGTACGCTGGTCTGCAGCTCAATGTCTGTGCCAAAATGTTGTCCTCCTAACCAGCGTTTCATGTGAGCAAACAGGTGAAAATCGGATGGAGCCAAGTCCGGGCTGTATGGTGGATGACCAAACACTTCTTATTGAAAAGACTGTAGGAGCGTCTTTGTTGAAGCTGCAGTGTGCGACCGAGCATTGTCGTGGAGCCTGATGACAACATTCCTCTCCGCTTATTCTGAATTGCCCTTCGTAGACGTTGAAGAGTCACGCTGTATGAGGCTGCTGTAGTGGTTGTGCCACGTTCCATGAATTCCACCAAGAGAACTCCATTTCGGTCCCAGAACACAGTAACCATGCACTTTCTGTTGGAGAAGGTTCGCTTGAACTTCTTTGGTTTACTGGGAGAGTGAGAATGCATCCATTGTTTGGATTGTTCTTTTGTTTCTTCAGTTTCGTAATGGACCCATGTCTCGTCTCCTGTGACAATTTTGTTCAAGAAGGTTTCTTCTTCATTGTGGTAACGCTGGAGAAACGTTAGGGAGGCTTCCATTCTTTGTGTTTTGTGATGGTCGGACAGCATCTTGGGAACCCATCTCGCGCACAGTTTGTGGTACTGAAGTTTCTCGCTCACAATGGTGTAGAGAGCTGACCTTGAAATTTCAGGAAATGAATCGCTCAATTCAGAAATTGTGAACCGACGATTTTCTCGAATTGCCTCATCCACTCGCTGAACGAGATCATTGGTTGACACTGACTTCCTTCCCTGACCGCCTGCATCATAAACGTCCTGCTTTAAAGTTTCTGCACCATTGTCGCACTTTGCTGTCACTCATTGAAGTTTCACCGTACACCGTACTTATTCGTCGATGAATTTCGGCTGCATTACACCCCTCAGCCTGAAGAAATCAAATTAAGATAAATTGAACTTCCCCACACGCCAGAACTTTCCTTTGACGATTATCTAAGTGTTCATATTGGCTAACAAAACATAACCAATTTTTAAAATAACAAAATTTATAAATGCTACAAAGTCAGAAATCATAAAATAGTGTTGGTACAATTGATTCCTGACGAATGTTTTTGCAGCAATTGCATCCGAAACAATGATTGCCCCTCGAAACAAATGCCTTCTTGCAGCAACTGCCCCTTGGGGCAATTACTTCCTGTCACGAGATCTCCTTGCAGTAAATACCTTCCAAAAAATAATTACTTTTTTGGAGTAAAAATTGCCTCTGGAGACAAATGCTTCTTGCTTCCACTTATTGCTGCTAAGCTATTGTGACCCTGCGGAAACTGTCCCCTGCTACAGTAACTTCGGAGACAATTGTCTGTACGCTATTTGCTCCCTGTGACAGTATTGTGATTTCCATTTTTTCTTCTTTAAGGTAGAATTGTAGAAAAAATATTATTCCATAATATTGGGTTTAAAAAGGAAAAGAATGTACATTTTTTAATGTGCTTTTTAGCCTACAGTAAGTTTTAAAATACTATTGTATAACATTGTGACTATTGGTGACAAAATAATTACTGAATAAGCATCGAATTTATCATTTGGTCAATAGTTATTATTTGTGAATTTTCTTTGGAAGTTAAGGTTTCTCAGGGGCATTTATGATAAGACCCTGAGGTGGAATTTTTAAAACAGTTTAACCTAAAGGACACGTATTGATGGATTCATCAAAATGATATTTATATTTAATATAAATATAAATATGTCAATAAATAAATATAAATATAAATTGACTTTTGTCAATTTAATTGTAAGTGTTCGCCCTTTTGGCCTGAATTTATTTGAACTTATGTAAAAATTAATTTAGTTTAAAAATATGTTCAATATGTAAAAAACATGTTAAAATGGCCGACTTTTATAATCATACAAATTTTAAAGTGTCTGCCTTGCCCTACAACGTTACCATTGCAATAAGCGTTACAATTTCATTGGAAATACAGAAATGAACCTGCTAGTGGTCTAGATATGTATGTCGTACTGTCTCTGTATAAAATGAAAACAACGCGAGCATATTTCTTTTATGACATTATTCAGTTGGCAGTTCGGTTGTAAGCGTACACGATAACCTTTCTGTACGCTACAATAACGCACGATTATTGAACTCGAGAGTGATATCAGTGAACTGTGAAGCACACTCTGGTGAGAGGTCACCGTACCACGCTTTTAACTAACAACCTACAATTACAATACAGTCCTGGATAACCATAAAATTACATAGTACTGCCAGACCATGTAACATGAGAAATGCAGTGAAACTCACAATGCAGAAAAATAAATTGTAAAGCATGTACTGCAGTCTTTTATCAAGGAACAATAAACATATTTTGTAGACAACAAACATGTTTGGTTTAGCGGTGCTCCATCGTTCCTTGACACGCTAAAAAAACAATGTTTGAAAGATTCCCCACACGGATTCACCAAGATTTTCTGGTGTTATTTAGAAAATCTTTATATATGTATAGCCTAAGTATATTGTGTGTGTTTTCACAACGGCACTATAGCGTTACAATTTTGGTCTAATTTGATACAATCTCGGTACCAAAATTTATAAATTAATCAGACAATTTCGTTATTCAGAAAAATTTCTTCAACTGTACATTCCTGATTCGCGGCCTCAAAATGGCGGCCGTTTCATAATCTAAAAATCATAACTTCTTATGGTTTTTTGAAAAACTGATTTATCATTGTAATCAGTAATAAAATCTGCATAATTTGCACTTTATACTGCGTTTTTAGTAACTTCATCCTTCTATATGGATCAAATGCCGTAATCGATATTTAGAACCTAAATTACTTCTCGTTGTCCATTCAAATGAAAATTTTGCACGTATCGTATTTTCGATGGCATTACGTGGATCAGTTAATTAATAGATTTAACAATTATTTGACTGATTAGTGGTAATGATTTAATTCAATTTCAATCAAGCAAAACTCAATGGGCGAAACGCTTAGGTAACACAGACAAATAAAATTTATATGTGCCATGTACTGTGGAAGTGATTACAATATTTGTTCGACAAAAAATAACAGTTAGAAAAAAACACGTTTAAAAAAACTATGCTTATATTTAATACAAAGTGTACTAAAAGGTAAAATATATTTTTTCTCGAAAAATGTATGCCTTCATCTCTGGGGAAATAAAAACTAATTTCTGCTACCGAACCAAAAATATAAATTATGTAGTCCGTCATGATTTTCTCGATTCTTCGTTTTTGTTACTAATTAGTTAGTGTTGCTCTTCAGTCGTAATTCGTTTATTAATTGTAACATTTTTATGTTAATTTCATTTTTTCGTTTTAATTTATTTTCTAATCGTTGTGGTCTTTCTTGTTCATTTTTTCTTAATCTTTATTCTTCATTTAACACATATTTCTTTTAACAATTTTATTGCCCATTTTATTTAGAAATTTAATTTTTAACGTAATCTCAATTGAAATGATATTGAAGCAACAGCTGTTTAGAAGTAGCTTGTATATATCCAATATCTAAAATCTATCTTATTTATTAAACGCTATTCTGCAAGCGCCTGTGTTACAGATTTTTCTTACCCCTCCCAGGCAAAATGTAACTCCCCCGGCACATAAGCCTAACCTGCATTTTATTTTAATGCACAATTTTTCCGATGAAAAATATTACCTACTTATTAGTACACTTCGATTGTACAAAAGTATTTTTTTTACTAATTATTATTAAATTTTTCATTGATATTAAAACGCTAATTTATGCTGATTTTAACGCTGAATCTGACCAACGGGTAAAGTCAGATTTTCAAAAAAGTGTAAGATAAAACAACAATTATTGTACGTGAAACAGTACAGTTAAACTTCGAAAAATGGCTTGGTCATCGAGGTGGCTAAGGCACCGGTTAGTCTGCTGCGTCTGTGTACTTGCGCTCTTCAAGATCGTAGCTTCACGATAGCAGTTACTGCCTTTCCTTTTTCTTTAACGCCGTTATCTCGTCATAAATTATGGAAGTTAGGAAAAAATCTTCCTGTAAATTCATTTCCACGATGTTAACGAAGTAGCTACTTTCGCGGTTATTTGTATATCCGTTTATATGTTATTGGACCAAAAATAAAAATCGTGTATCATGTTTTTTCTCTTTTTTGTTTTAATTAGGATAATTTGTTCGAAAACACGAAACATTATATTTATTTTTGGTTCAATCAAAGAATTTAGTTCTTTAAAAAAATTATAATTATATGTATTGTATTTTTTAAATAATCTTGTATTTATTGTATTAATTGTTATTTTAATTACGATTTTTTTTTGAAAACACGACAAATTAACATAGCCTTAAACTATTTATTAACAATATAACCTAAACTATTATAGCCTATCAGCTGTTCAATGAAATCAGCTGATAGTTACGAATTATTATAAGTGACAAATTAACACCTATTTTTAAACAATATAATCTAAAACTTATTATAACTTATTAGGTGTTCAATGAAATCACCTGATCGTTAAGAATTAATATAAAACAACTGATCTTTTAATATAATCACAAAAATTAAAGTAACGATTCATTTTATATATTTACATCGGTCAAACTTCTTCTTAGTTTTCGTATTGTAGTGGTTATCACGTGTGCCTCCCATGCTTAAGGTCACTGATTCGATCCCGGGCGAAAACACAGAAAGTTTTAATTGTAATTAATTTAATATGAGATTTGCGAGGAGCAAAATATACTTTTACATTATATCAATACAATCAATGTTCCTCGCATCACACAACGCGCAAAATCCAACATCACAACCAGCTCTAAAACATGATACATGTCAATAATTCATACTAGAGCAGTGTTTTATCGATTTTAAATTTTCAACTGTTTATTCGGTCTTATACTTATTAGATGAAATAAATATATCAATGTGTAGAATTAAATAATTAATAGGCTTAACGATTGATTGTGAAAAGCAGTTGTGGGCACACATCCACCTCGCAACTGACCTAGTCCCACTAGTTGCGTCTAACCAGTTATCTGAGCATGATTTATTGTTTCTTTGGCAAGTACAAAATGCTTCATTATTGTTATCTGTAACTTTAAGAAACGTTTTTGACGTGCTTCAGGACTGCGTTGTGAAACTGACAACTAAATGACTGTGATATATAAATGTATATATTGGCAGCAAATTGGGATTGTCCAATTTACTCGTGTTCCACACGAGAATGTTACAATGACGACTTTATTACAAATTGTAGCCTAACCTCAAACTTAAACTTTGGTAATAATTTTCCGTCACCGTATTTAAGTTTGTTTCTATGACGTTTAAATACATTATAATATATTTTAAGTCAAATATTCAATTTTTACAATTTTTTTTAACCTGTTCAGTATCTAACTGTATAGCCTATATGTTCAGTGTGTGTGTGTGTGTGTGTGTGAATGTTTGTTTGTTTGTTGGAGAATGGTGACTAAATACATTAACTGAGTTTTATTTAATTTGGCATGTAGCTGTAGTTTGCTCAAATATCTGGAACTATATTTATTTATATTTTTAAGTTTTGAGCTCACTTTTGTCAAACACCCCTTAATCATAAACAGGAACCTAACTTTCTCAATATACGTTCTAAAGGTTTTGAACATAATGTAATCCTTAAGTCGCTACAAACGTAGGGGTCGATATTCTCAAAAAATCCGGTGCTTTGGCTCATGACAAGAAAAAAGTTTAAATTTCTGAAAATTAGTGGTCGAATTAGTTCATCAAGTGAAAATGTTATGACTGTGACGTTACGATTCTGAAAAATGATTTTGTGAAATTACTTTCAAACAGTGCACACTTTTCCTTTGGATGATTATAAAGTATTGTTTGCTCTTTTCAGTAATTTAACCGAATATGAGAAATTTTTGTTATAATTTGGTTCACGATTCGGGATGTCCTAAAGTGATAATGGTTTAATTTCAAATATTTAAGACAATCTTTGGTTTTACAATTTGTTTATTTAAACATTATTTACAATTGTAATACAGTACGTTTATTACACATAATATGCACTCCAAAAAACTTTAAACAGCTGTAGTTTTTTTAAAGTTTGTGTGGTTTATACATGGTGGAGTCGACAAATTCGGAACAAATTTAATTTCTATATTAGATGTAAAACAAAAATTACGAAATGGATTTTCGTGAATTATTAATAATGGTAAGCTGGAGCTGCATAAGAGTAAGGGGAGGCGTATCTTGCAACAGGAGCGGCGTACCCAAGAGGAGCAGCATACCTAGCAACAGGAGCTGCGTAAGCGACAGGAGCGTGTGCGTAGGCAACAGGAGCAGCAACTCTAGCAACAGGAGCGGCGTATGCAACAGGAGCTGCGTAAGCGACAGGAGCGTGTGCGTAGGCAACAGGAGCAGCAACCTTGGCGACTACAGGAGCAACAGCTTTAACAGCAACAGTGGCTGCCTCCTTGTGGACAACAGCATTGAATCCGTTGACGGGATCAGCTGTGTAGTCGACAGTACGACGGGTGCCATCGGGTTCGACGAGACTGTAGCTTCCTTGGACAACGTCTCCGTCACGGCTTTCATGTTGGCTCTTGGAGTCCCCGGTAAGGGCGTCTTGGATATCGTAAGCGTAGCTGTATTGGGGGTGAGGGTCGTATTCGTCGGCGACGACGGCTTTGGCGGCGTATGCAGGGGCGGCGTAAGCTACCGGAGCGGCCAAGAGACCGGCGTTAGCGGCGGCCACACACGCGGCGAGAAGTGCAAACTATACAAAAATATACCATAAAGTATTACTTGTGAATAAAATTATTGATGGTTTCTTCTCTATTGTGTTAAAATACATCTTATATGGAAAATTACATAAGACACTGAACGATTTAATAACGACTGTTTAATTCACTGTAGGCTTTCTGGTTTGTTAAGCCTATGTCAGATCTGTAGTAGTTAAGAAATATTTTTCTTTCAAATTCTAAACGTGCCCTAAAGTTAAAAATAAATTCAGAAACTACAAAATAGAAAACAAATAATTAAATCACAAAGTATAACAATATTTCTAATAAAAATTTCATTCGCAACTAAAGGCTAAAGTAAGTTTTAACTAGCATAAGAACTTTCAAGATTTGTATTCAATTGATTAATATTTTTTCACGTACCAAAGAAAACCCATTATATTTTTCTACTGTTATTTTATCTTACAAATTATAATACTGAAATTCTGAATGTTTATAATAAAATAAAACATGTAGTTTAATTATTTTACTACATCACTAAGTCGTTAGATACTGTTATCTTTAGAAAATTTGTATGTAATATTTCTTTAATACAATTTAAAAATTCTACTTTGTTCAAAAATATTGCATAAAATCATTACCAAACAGAAAATTGCACAAAATAACAGTGTTCTCGACGTATTTGAATATAAACGGTATTTTTTTTTTATGACAAATACAAATAATATATAATTAAACTTTCTTTCTGAGGGAATGTCAATTATAAACTAGCGTGCAAAAACATGCCTTATTGTTAAAATTACAAAACTATTAAGTACGCTTTGTATATTTTTATCATTAAAATGTTCACTAAAGGAAAATTTTAATTTTGTTTGCATCCATAAGTAATGTAAAATACGAAATGACTAAGTAAACATTTTATTTTAAATTATTTTTAATAGTTAAAAGTTTCTTTAAATATATTTAATAGCATAATATGTGATTGTGTCTCCTGTAACTATGGAGGAGGTAATGTTTTAAATAGTGCAGAATTGCGAAGTAAGTTTTAAATAACGATGAAGTAGTGATTTCTGTTTGTTTTTGGTAAGATTAACTTTAGGTGATTTAGCGATAAGAGACTTCACATTTGTTTCATTTAATCTGTAATTTCAATTGTTTATTTAATTCTTTATTTACTAACAGGTGTTAATGAACCTTTACACTTACCTTTATGTTAGGCAGTAAACCGAACTATATCTATCCATCATGTGATATTTAACAGCTGAGAATGGTTATTGTAATTATATTTTAAAATAGTTTGCTCTTTTCACAGTAACACTTAGATAAAATTATATTTATTAATCATTTAAAACTAAAAAAATTACAAAAAAATTTTTATATCAAAAATATATTTATTTATTAAAACCTGTTATAGTTAACAATATTTAAAACTGACTACACAATAATTCCAATTCACTCACCATGAATGCCATTTTTGATTGGAGATTGAGATTCGAATGTAAATATAGGGTTCAGAGGTGTATATTTATATGCGTGGAACACCCCCTCCCCAGAAAGATGTCCAGCAGAGGTGAGACCCGCCTCTGTTCGCGAAATCTTGCCAACTTTTCTGTGGGAGGAGCAGTCGTTTAATTGTTAGATCGGCTGAACTGATCGCCTAGCTTCTGATCCTGACAGTGTTGTCACATAACCTGGTCACTCCGCATTGCTTACACTTTCTGATTGCATGTTTATTGTATTATAACTTATAAACTTCATAGTATTGTTCTGATTAGAAGTGGCGAACATGATTAAATAATACTAAATAAAAAGATTACAAACATTAATTTATTAGTTCATATATTTTTGGTCCGTGTGAAACTATCAACAACAAAAATTCTCTTTATTTTTTCATCTTTTTGAATGATAATTTATTTTTGTGCGTATGTTTTACATTCTGTATTACAAATAAATTAAATATAATGGTTAAATAGTAATGGTTAATGTGAATATATTAATGAAATTAAAGTTTGTATTGTTTGAAAATATTAAAAGGCTAGATTATGCTTCGAACTTTCCTTTCTTAAACTCAAAGGAAAATTTGTTTCGTAATATAAAATTGTAACGAGTGTTACAATTAAATTCTCAATAAACCAACAATCAACGTTTCAGCTTAAAGTAATTACCATCTTTAGGAGAATTTTTACATTTTGAAGCTTACTAATATACACTGGATTTCTTCGATTATATGTTAGCCGTAAATGTTACTCACAACTTATTTACAGCTGGCCAGAAACTGTGTTAATGTTGATTTTGGTTTAAATTTTAGTAGTTTGCATTTCAGTGTTGCCAATCATATTGAAATAATGTTAATCGTTCGAAAATTGTATTTTAATATTTCGAAGGCGCTATTCATTTTTTGAGATCTGTTTCAAAAATCTTCAAAAGATCTTTTTTTCTCAAAATATGTTTTGTTATTTTATTAAATTTCGCTCAAGCCCTTTCAGAACGTATTTTATCTTTTCAAGAAATGCAGTTCTACAGTTATTTACCAAAAACCAAGAATGTGTTTTTGATCACCATATTGGTGTACTAAATTTAAAGATGAAAATACGATTTTCGAGTGATTCTTTTCGGAGAAATAGTGTCCTTGTTTAAATAGGAGAAAGTCGTGCTGCACTTATTCTGAAAGCACTTCGGCGTTAGCTAGGAATGCTCGGACACTGCCTACGTCCGTGTCGTGTCACCATGCATTAAGCAACGCTATTGTACGCCTTAGTGCTCGCCCAGCCAAAAGTCATATTTTGAAATAATAATGTCTATTTCCTGTTATTGATGTGTCGTGTTGCTTTTAATTAACTTTGTTTGTTATATAACGACCTTTAACAATGCCTCGTAGATAACTTATACAAGATGTCATAATAACTGCAGTGTTATTAGATGATGTCCTTGAACTCTGTAATTTTATTGTAAGTCTAATTTGTTATGTAAAGTATTTTCTGACAGGTGATTTATTTCAAAACTTAACAGTAAAGTGTTACAATAAACGCTTGTTTCTCTTTAAATGTACAAAGGAATATCTGAGAATAATATTCCTTCTTAGATTCTTATATGCCCCGCAGGCATATAAATCCTATTGAGAGGATTTAGACGTCCCTCGCGGTACCCGAGTCTTAACACACACTTACACTTACAACACTACATTTACGACTTTAACATTTTACACTCACACTTGTATTTAGGGAGGCGATAATAGCCTCAATGTGCTTTTCGCTTTAAAATAAAACACACACACACACAGATTCTTATATGTACTTTATATGGATATAGCCTATGGATTACAATAATATTAAAATAATTATGCAGAAAAGGATTAAAAAAACTGTTTCAGATTTGAAATTCCTAATCCGGTTTAAAATGACGATAAGGGCATTAAGGATTTGTTTTTAATTTTTTTTTTATTTATTCCAAAATCGTAAATGTCTTCACGATACTCGTCTTATTTGTTTCTGACGAGTTATGAATCGTCATGTATAACCCAATTTTGAACAAAATAGAATAATCAGATTTGTATAACTTGGACAAATTTTTCGTTTTTTTTTATTGATATTTAACTTCAGATTTTTGTTTAGGGAAACAACGATTCATGTGTTTTGCTTGGCTACTAGAACACTAACTACGTACGAGTACACACAAACGACAGAATTCCAAGTAAAATCCATTTTTTCCACTCAGGATACCTAGAATATAACCGAGACATCGATTTATTGACATTAAAAATAAATCTTTTGTAATTTAGTATAACGAAAAACATTTCTGACGGTGTTTTCTTATTTCTAATAAACAAAATGTATATTTCAGAAACTATTGTTAAAAGTCGTTTAGGGCCTACTACTCGAAGAACATGTTTTTCTTCCGTTTCCATCTATCTTCTTTTCTAAATATACGATTTTTATGAAGTCTTCCCGTTATTTTTCTGCTGTTTTGCACTGAAATTTGGACAACGATCTATTTCCAGTTCTAGTATTACTTGGATGTTTAATGGATGTAATATGAAATATACTTTCCAGTATTTTTGCCGTTCATTTAATTTTATTTTTTGCCTCCCGAAATGTAGCCCATCAAAAATTTCTACAAACATACCTTCTGTTTATTTAACCATATGTCATTAAATATGTACGCTATTTGCAGTAGTAGACGTTATATTCAACAATATCTACAAACATACCTTCTGTTTATTTAACCATATGTCATTAAATATGTACGCTATTTGCAGTAGTAGACTTTATATTCAACAATATCTACAAACATACCTTCTGTTTATTTAACCTTATGTCATTAAATATGTACGCTATTTGCAATAGTAGACGTTATATTCAACAATTTCTACAAACATACCTTCTGTTTATTTGACCATATGTCATTAAATATGTACGCTATTTGCAGTAGTAGACTTTATATTCAACAATTTCTACAAACATACCTTCTGTTTATTTAACCATATGTCATTAAATATGTACGCTATTTGCAGTAGTAGACTTTATATTCAACAATTTTTACAAACATACCTTCTGTTTATTTAACCTTATGTCATTAAATATGTACGCTATTTGCAGTAGTAGACTTTATATTCAACAATTTCTACAAACATACCTTCTGTTTATTTAACCATATGTCATTAAATATGTACGATATTTGCAATAGTAGACTTTATATTCAACAATATATACAAACATGCCTTCTGTTTATTTGATCATATGTCATTAAATATGTACGCTATTTGCAGTAGTAGACGTTATATTCAACAATATCTACAAACATACGTTCTGTTTATTTGACCATATGTCATTAAATATGCACGCTATTTGCAGTAGTAGACGTTATATTCAACAATATATACAAACATGCCTTCTGTTTATTTGATCATATGTCATTAAATATGTACGCTATTTGCAGTAGTAGACATTATATTCAACAATATATACAAACATGCCTTCTGTTTATTTGATCATATGTCATGAAATATGCACGCTATTTGCAGTAGTAGATGTTATATTCAATGTAAATGTGTGCTTAATTTTCTAGTTATCTGACTATCATCAAATTTTTATTGTTTTAATACACCTTGTAGTCCTTACTATTTAGCCACTTAAGAGCAGTTTTTTAATGATTTTTCGAATATTTTTTAAAGTTTTTAAAATTTAAGAATGTAACACATGTAGTGCATTAATTTTCAAGTATCGAACTAACATTAATTTGCATTAATTTGCTTATGAACTAACATTTAGGCTCATTTATGTCTAAATAATTTTAAAATTATTTCGTTGAAGCCACCAAAGCAACATTGTGCTCATTCATTGACTTTTTTTTATTTTGGTGACAGTGGTATTTTTGTATTTTAAATGACTAAAGTGTGTTACATACATATTATTTTCTTTTATGAAAACTCACCTCAGGTTTGACCGTAGATAAAACTGTAGCGAAATCCATCCGGATCTTTGGTTTCTGTTGGAATACACATACGATGTAGGTTCCTACACAAAAGCTCCCGGAATTGGTCAATGAAAATTTATTGAAAGTACGTATGATATTTTAATCTTATTTTCTTCAAAATACACTTTCAGCGTGTATACACTTCTTTCACCCCTATTCGTCGCATTTTCCATTAACTTTCCCGAATTAGCAAAACGATGTCTCTTCAATTCATTTTGAGTCGTGGAAACGGTGCAAGGTCGGGAGAATAAGGAGGGATTCCAAAGTGGTATCATTGTGCTTGGTAAGTATTGTTTCACCATCGGTTATAGATATGACGGGGCATTGTCATGCAATAAAAACCAATCGTTCCCAACCAACTTTTAGGTCTTTTTCAACTAAGTACATCACGTAACCGTTTCAGGATCTCTTTGTACAGTTCTTTGTTAACAGTTTTCCTCTCTGGAATAAACTCGTAGGGGAACAAGCCCTAGTAATAAAAAAAACTGCAACATTAATTTATCCTGGCTTTTCTCCAAGCGACATTTTTCTTTACTTGGTAGTTTTTTGTTGTTGTTATTTTAAGGCGAAAAGCACATTGAGGCTATTAACGCATCCCTAAATGTAAGTGTGTGTGTAAAGTGTTAAAGTTGTAAGTGTAGTGTTGTGAGTGTAAGTGTGTGTTAGACCCGAGTACCGCGAGGTCTCAATAGGTGCAGCTAGTTTGCACCCCTGACTTGGTAGTGTTTTTGACTTCAATTCAGCAGACTGACGTCCCGTTTGAGGATCGTAAATGAAACACCATGTTTTTTTTTACCGTAAATGAAACACCATGAAATACCTCATTTTTACCTCTTTCCATTACTGAAAATAACATTGAAGGGACATCGTTTTGCTGATTCGGAAGAGGTGATGGAAAATGCGACGAAGCGGCTAAACGAAATTTCCAAAACTAGCTTTCAAGAGAGTTCCCAACAATTGTATAAACGATGGAAGAAGTGTATACATGCAAGAGGAGAGTATTTTGAAAGAAAATAAGGTTAAACTCGTATTATATGTACTTTCAATAAATTTTCATTTAACAATTCCGGGAACTTTTTTACCCTACTTCGTATGTTGATAGATATCATTTAAAACAATAAATTCTTTTAAAACTCCATATAGCCTATATTTGTTCGACCTTCAAAGCTTTCTTCTTGTGTAACAGATAAGCACAGTAGGAAAGTAAAAATGCAAATTTAAATGAAATATAAACTAACCTGAAATCCGATTAAGATTAAAACAATTTTTAATTACTTATGTAATTTGACCTATGACTTAAATTTTACTAATGGCTGACGTGCAAATTGGATTAGCCATTATCGATTTTCACCAGGTGAAACCGGACAAGCTGTTGTTGGCATGGTCTGATACCGAACCAGTTTGGCGCTGATGAATTCATGAAGTTTACATATTGTACGAAGTGACTAGCTGCCATATTGTCAGCGTTCCGATTGTGCTGCCGTCTTAGGGCTTAATGTTAAACTAAGTAAACATGTCTTGCCAAGAGACACAATAAGAATACAATGGCTGTAGACCAGACCACTTTGTCTGCCAATCATCTTAACTTCCTTCCTTGTTGATTATGAGGAAGGGGGTCAGACTTCTAGATGACCTATAACACACTTCACGGACCGGATACTCAGCTGCACTTCTGCATAGAAAGTAATTTTGTACTCCGACACCAGAAAATAAGGGAATTAAAGGATTGGCTGGTTGAATATCAGTCTCAAACAGTCATAAAATCACCGTAGGCCCGTAACCTGTAGCTTTTTAAAATACCTACTTGTAGTGCTCCAGCTATGATTTTCTGATTGTATGGTAAAAGTCTGCAACATAAGCGCTGACTCCATTAAAGCCCGACTGATCTCCTTTTGCAACCCTCTAGGAGTCTCTGTGAAGACGCTTAGCAGAAGTCCATTTGTTGGTAGTTCGTACGAATTTAGGGTAAAGTTACAAAGTACCCTTTTACAGAAAAAACGCGTTGCGCTTCTCTTGCAGTTTACCTCATTCCCATATTTTTCAAACATCCGAAATGCTATCGACTCTCATCTCAATATTCAATACTTTAACAAAAATTCGGATTAACGATATATACATTACGTATTAGAATCCTAACCTAAAACTTCAATTATTCCAAAAAGTAAACGTACAAATACATCTTACAAAAGTATATTGTTGTTACACATGCTTAAGAAGACTCCTAAGAGTACATGTGTTTCAATTACAAAAATTCGGCAAATTATCGAAAAGAAATTGAAAAATTGAGCGATGTTCCGGAAGAGAGGAATATAGGTCTCTTAAGTCATTTTTCGAGAAATGGTTACAAATAAAAAGACCTGCTTTTGGTTTTTTACCAGACCAGGCTTTGACTTAAACATTTTTCTGAAGTTTGTAAATATAACTTTTAATTAACCATGGTCAATGTACGTAACCCCAAAATGTTTAAATTGTTGTCACTTTAAAAGGTTTAATTAAAATTTTCCCACATCTCAGTCTGTTCTCAATGCATCTGTTTAAAAAAACTAGATGGCAAACAGGCGGAAAATTAATACGTTTGCTCAATGTAAGAAACAGTTGTACAGAGTGGTTTCATAGTTTCGAAACACCAGAACACTCTATATGCAAGATAATTTGTATTCTAGATTTGCCGCTAAATCAAACAATTATCAAAGTGACAGCACCTCGTGTCATTATGGCCACTTCACGTTTTCGCCACACAAACACACTCGTATACAAACGATATTTGCTTTTTAAAACAAATTGAACGTGAGATATTAATGTAGGTCAGTCTTGCTGAACTTCAAAAAGTGAAATTTATATATATATATATATATATATATATATATATATATATATATATATATATATATATGTGTGTGTGTGCATGGGGTGCGTGCGCTCGCGTGCGTGAGCGCGCGCGTTTGTGATATATATATTCTTTTTTTCTTAGTCCATATGTTATGCTAGTTAGGCTAATGTGGTCGAGGGATTAGCGTTAACAGTAAGGGGATTAGCTGGAGTAACTGCTACTCGAATTAAGGAATTTGAGGTGTGCAGTTCAGAGACGCAGCAGATTGACCGGTGCTTTAGCCACGTTGTCTACAAATATATTGATAGATGGATAGATAGATAGATACGTGTGTGTGTGTGTGTGTGTGTGTGTGTGTTGGATAATAGTTGTGGATGTTTATTAGTGGCTGATTTAATTTAAGCTTGCCTCAAAAATGATACATGTTTAGACAAGTTTGTAGCAAAGTCCATTCATAGGTTTCAAATTGGCGGCCATTCCCGTGTTACCCAACTCACATATTAGTCTGTAAATATTCTGCGAAAGTTTGATACATTGTGTGAACACAGTTTTGACAGCTACTACTGTTGCCCCCGTAATAATACAACAATCACATATCTCTTACAGTGGAATATATCTGAACTTTCTAACTACACTGGCAAAGAAAGCGACAACAGCGGTAGTTGTGCAATTGGATAATGAGTTAAGTGTCAGATTATATTACTCTGCTCTGAAAGCAACGACCCTAACCTTTCCCTACCTTGGCCTACTGACCAATCAAGTATTCCTCGACCAAATGCTTCGCAATAAATTAACAAACACTGGGCAGTGACACCGGAGAAGAATAAGAAGTGTGGAACACAGTGCCTTCTGAATATCTGAAATCTGAATGCACATTGCAGTGAATACAAAACTGTCTTGCGTTAGTGTTAAAAGTACGTAATCAATAGACCACTGTAAGCAGTGCCTTTCTGTTTATAATTTTTAAGAAATCATTGAACATTAGTGTGTGTTGCTGGGAATGATTATAAATAGGATATGATATTTTTTAAGCATATACTATTCAAAATAGTAAATTAATAGCAAGGAAAACAGCACTAATTTTCTTGGAAAATCAAAATTATGTTGTGTTAGTATGTAAAGCTTTAAAACACCTTTCAGTAGCAATCGGCAAAATCAAAAAATGGCATCGTGTTAACTTAAAAGATTAATTTTTTACAGATCGAATTGCTATACGAGATGCACATTTATATTGACTCGTATGTATTCCTGAAATTTCAATCAAGGCTACATGTATATGGCTGATGTCATTATACAAAATTTAAAACAAGTTACGCAAAAAATCGAGACGGTGATCAGAATTTTCACACCGCTGCAACAAATCGGCATATGCAGTACTGTGCGCAATCTTCTGATCTAAAGCTAAGCTGTAAACTAAATTTAACAACTTTCCAGTACCGGTGAGCTTTCTATACGTAATACCGCTGCACTCTAGGTAGATACTCAACAAATATTTCATAATGACCGCTATTCCTTTATCTCCAGTAGCGTTGCACCAGTTAATTATCACAGGAACCATTGTAACTTGAAAGTGAGGCAACAATGATAGTACTAAGATAGAGATAGTTTGGTGGTGAAAGGCAGGCCTTAGTCTCTACTTGCATTAACTGATCACGTGATGCAAGCCCAATTACAGGTGATTTATGCACTTACCTTTGGTATTAACCTCGAGACCAGATAAGTTTACTGTATCAAGGTCTGTTAGTACACACTGTGTGCACTACAGTGTTACAATAGAAAGACAGTATTTAGATAATTTATTATTGTTGGCAGTTTTCTGCTTTTTATGTAAATTAGCACTCGTACAACAAAACATACATAACAATTAAAAAAACAAATAGTGCAATATCATTCCACAGAATGTTTCCCTTTCCATTTAATTATGTTTGTAAAAAATTCAAATGACTCAAAATTCAAAAAGTTCATGAAGTGCTTAAGGGTGCCAACCACAACAAATTTCCATGTTGGACAAGTCTTAATTTACATTTCTTTTTTTCCACATAATTGCTGAACAGAGTAATCATACCGTACTTTTCTCATTTCAGACTTTGTATACTTAGCTTGCCATCGGCGGGGGTGCAGACAAAAGGATTTAGACGTTCCTTCCGGTACCCGAGTCTAACACACACTTACACTTACGACTTTAACGCTTTACACTCACACTTACATTTAGGGAGACGATAATAGCCTCAATGTGTTTTTCGCCTTAAAAAAAATTGTCATCGGAGCTACAATTCATTTCTGAGTCCTTTCCTCCCTCAGGAATTGTCGTCATCTGTCTGGATCTCTTGCAACAATCCACCAACCTCTGTTATTAAGTGCTCCGGCATCTCGATTCCCTTCAACGGCCCCTGGTAGACTCGGCCGTTCACTTGTTCTTTTCCCTTTCGTTTTCTTGACGATGTTCTTCTCATCCATTCTGACAATGTGGTCAATTTTATATACTTAACTATTTCCGGTTCTTCATACAGTGCTTCCAGCTCGTTATTCTGATTCCATAAATCTGCGTCCTTCACTGGACTTATTTCTCATTATTTTAATACACTTATTTAATTTATCAATATTTTTAATTTATCAATATTTGATAAATCAAATAGTTTATCAATAATTTGTCAATAGCTTCAAAAACCAGATTTTGTGGTAAGATTCGTTTTTCTAATCTATTAATGTGTTATTCATAAATTTTTTCCCCGGGCTCGTTGTTATTGGCTTTGGCTTACGACTGGAATAGTAATTAGTATCGGTAATGGGAAAACAAACACAAGTAAGGTTTATATTATTTATAGATGTGATAAGTTCCATATTTGCAGTTGCGAACTTATCGTGTAACGCTTGAAGAAACTAATGCAAAATGTTTAAAAAAATGTCGTAAAACCTGTTCCAGTAGAGATTGCTAGTTTACCTTCCATTAGTGTATATTTCTATATTATTTCTTAGGTCATTTATTGTGTTATAGTTTAATAGTATTACTATAATACATTGTCAATAAAACTTTTTGTTTTATTGTAGAAAGTATTTTATAAAATATTAGTTAGCTCTTTAAAATTTACAAGAGATCTGTAAGGTTCCCAGGTCTATTTTCGTGATTGTAAAAATGCTATTAGTAAAACAATTTACTTAACGTTTTAGTTAGATAATCGCGGCTCGCGGCTGTCTCCCTGACGTGATAGAAGCGTCAAAATATTAATATCACAATTATTTTATTATCCTACACTTCTTTGAAAATCTTATTTCACTATTATAATCACATTTAAAATCAAAAATTAATATTTATTGTTTTTAAGTTACACTGAAAATACAAAAGGAACCCTGACCGCTGTCAATGTAAATTTTAAGTGTTAACCTATGCAGACCTTCACGATAATCATGATAGTTAAATCAGGAAAGTGTGCGAGGAAAAAGTCATTTTGTAATTAGTACTTTTTGTAAATTAGCTTATATTACACCAACGAGACATGAGAGTACGTATTATTATTTCCTTATTAACCTCAAATTTGGTGAAACGAGCTCCTGAACAAATTTACTTACACTTTGTTTATTATAAATGTTTTTTTTTTCATTAATAACAGGAAATAACTATTTATTTAGAAACCAGCAAATATAACACTTTGGTTTATTAAAGAAGACGTTAAATTTTGTCAGAACAGTTCTGCCAATTGCGAAATTTTAATGCAAAATTCTTGTAAGCACGAGAAGCAGGGATAAACTTCAGAATTGACAAGTGGTCTGTTTTTTGTTGTAAGATTAAAACTGTATCACTTCGTGCAAGATTCGTGACCTTGTATTTTAAGATGTGTTGAAACTTGTTGAAAACATCTTTACACAAAGAAAAACTTAATACATTTAAAAAATCAAAAGTCAACCGATTAAAAGATTTAAAAAATGAGCCTAACTTTCACTAAACTACCCGTAAAAATATTTTAAATCTTTTGAAACGTTTTTATAATGGAATCTGACTGTGCGTCTCAAAATCAAATTAAAATTATAGTTCACCGTTAAAAGCTCTAAAAAATAGAAAACATACTAATTATATACAATCTGAAAACAACTATTTATAAGAAGTGCAAATTTTTAATTAATCTTAACATAATCTGGACAAAAGCGTGTCACTGGAATGATGGAAACAAATTCAACATTGCGTAACATCACGTAAAGGAATATTTCCGTACTCGAAATTTACATTGTAATTATAATTATGATAATCAAACTTTGTACATATATTAGTTCTAGTAATACGTACACTTAGACATGTCCTTTATTAGCTACCATCATCTCTTCATCCGTTCTAAAATAGTAGACATTCAAAACATTTAAAAACTTATCTTGCACTTTTTTTGAAAATCACATTTCACTTGTAATCATCTTCAAAATCGGCATAAATTAGAATTTTAAATTTTCAAAGTTTCATTGAAAATTCAAAAATGAAATTCACTGTCGTTATGAAACTTTAATGAAATATTGTAATATAAAATGATAATTTATGCAGTTTTTAA
Source organism: Callitettix versicolor (assembly GCA_022606455.1). NCBI lineage: Eukaryota > Metazoa > Arthropoda > Insecta > Hemiptera > Cercopidae > Callitettix > Callitettix versicolor. The sequence continues at coordinate 58,102,740 of CM040189.1, forward strand.
CCCTTAAAATAATCGGACTTTTCAAGTGTATAATAAAAACGTTTCAATTTTAAATATTTTGGTTAAATAATAGAATGTTTGCATTAACTTTTAAGAGTATTTTGCTGGGTAACAAATTTTTACAAGCTATGCACTAAATCTGTAGTTAAGCTAACTTTGAATTAAATCAAAACAGATCTGCAAACTTCAGTGCTCTGCACTCCAAACCCGAATCCTTTTGTCCTCTTCTAGGTTTTTTCTCAAAAGCTTTTAAAGTTTTAAGGATGGTATAACTTAAAGCTTTATTTTCAGTCTCAGCAGATATTTAGAGCATGTTATTTTCTCATCTTTCCCCATAATCAAACAAATCAGCTTCTTTATTTAGAGAATCTCAAGATTTATATTCTTTTAAATAGTTTTTACGCTTACTAGTGTTTACTATTTTTCTTTACCTCCCATCCATTTTTATATTTCCTTTAAACGCTTCTGTTCGAGAATAATATCTCGAAAACATTGTATTGTTTCTACATTTTTTTCAGCTCCATTCAGCTTAGTCCTCTTCTAGTTTCTGATCTACTTAGTCCTCGAGGCAGTGCCGGTGTGTCGGAAGTACTAAGGCACCGGTCAGTCTGTTGCTTCTCTCAACTTGCACACCGCAAGGTCGTCGGTTCAAGACTGCAGCTGATCCCGTTCTCAGTAGTCATTAAAGTATGGATGTTTAAAAAAAGATTTCGTCCTTGATTTCGCAGGCAATTATTTATCACTTGAAAACATTGTGTCCATCCGTTCAACACATAAGGTTCATCATGACCTAAACAATGTCAAAATTATTTTTGAGCATTTCTTTATTTCTCTGTTTACTGTAAATTTTCACTGCGTAGTTTAGCCACGACCGTCGCGAAACTTATGTAGAACAAATAAAATTTCAATATTAAACTCATAATAACATAATTTAATAGGTTTTTGTAATGCTGGGTGTGTTATTTTCTGAAATTTGTCAGTAGTAATATAAGGGTTGGGGTATTTTAAGTCCCTCTAGGTTTTCTTAAAAATGTACTCAATTAAAAAGTAAAGAACAAAAACAAAAATTAACTGTGGCCAACAATACATAAATTATTAAAAATATTAAAAAATACCATATGCAAATATTTCCCCAAATAATCTCATTTGGAAGCTGTCAACAAAAACTGCAAAAAATACTGAAAATTAATTTCTCATAATCGTTTTATCAGATTTCGCTCAAATTTAGCTAAAATAAACCCAACTTACTTCTTTTTTCTAACCACCGAACCATCAATTTCTTGTATTTCAAATTGACTACACTAACTTGATACAATTTATGATATAAATTTGAACAAGCTCTCAATAAATTTATTTTTGAATTAGGCCGATCTTTCAGTTTTTTCGATATCTCTCAACTATATATTTTTGACAATGTAGAGGACTATATTAGGCCTCGTTTTGTTTTGTCGTTTGTGAACAGGATGAGTAATCGTAGCCGATTTTGAGAAAAGTATTTTGACTAAAATATGGCCTAAAAGGGGTCTGTTGCAAAAAAAATTAATGCTCCAGGGTTAGGTGCAAACTATAATTGAATTCCAAATTTCATTGAAATCGGTCAATTTGTTTAGTCTCCAGTGAATGTGCACGCACAGAAACAGACAACCAAGTGAAACCACTTATTTGGAGTCGGGGGCTGAAAACGAATTTATCATCCAAATCACAAATACGGTACTTCACAGTCACGATACGGTACTTTTTTGCATTTCGTATTGCCAGAAAGTAATACGTTTCCCGTATCTTAATTTCCTTTTCTACAGTGTGTTTCACGTTAAGCTGGCAGTATAGGTATTCACACTGCAAAATACTTCAGCACTAAAAACATAAAAAATAAAATTATTGATAAAATTAACATTTGTTTAGTTTTATACTATTTTAATAACCAAGATCAACATAGTAGAGAGTTTCCACATGGCTGGTAGCAGCAATACCGTTTGGATTTAAGCAACATTTTAACGGGATTCTTGTATAGCCTACGTGAAACACACATTAGCATTGTAGTTTAAATAACTTTATTCACCTTCTAGACAAATTAAAGTGATTATTGTTTGTAGTTAATGTAACTTTATTCACCTTCTTAAAAAACTAAAGTGATTATTGTTTGTAGTTAATGTAACTTTATTCACCTTCTTAAAAAACTAAAGTGATTATTGTTTGTAGTTAATGTAACTTTATTCACCTTCTTAAAAAAATGAAGTGATTATTGTTTGTAGTTTAAATATATTTATTCGCCTTTTTGAAAAAGTAAAGAGATTATTGTGTGTAGTTTAAATAACTTTATTTACCTTCTTGATCTTGTTTACTATGAGCAACTTTTCAGCTAAAATTTATCAACTATATTTATCAACTAAGATTTCTCAATACTGTAGTGTAGATCATATTCCTATTTCAACCTGAAAACACTTGGTTACTATTTACACAATCCCTTCTAACATTCAGGATCTGAATCTAAATGTAAATATTATATGTATATACAAAGCTGTTAAGATAACATTGGCTCAGCGTTCGTCCTTGTCAGGTATGCACTAGGGCGTGTCCATAGTAGGGCGTAGTCCTTAGCTGACCCAGATCCACCTACACATGACCACTCCTTAGGACATTGTCTCTTGCATGTTTCTTATGCAATTATCTGTGTTTATAGTATTAAAGCATTCAACTAATATGTCGCCCGAGTGTCTCACTGCAGTGCTAATTGCTGCATCTGACTATGAGGCCAGTTTAATGTCATGTCTTGCCTATGCATGTTCATTGCTTCAGTTCAGTAGCGTAATTGCTATTTATTGAAGAATGTTTGTCGAAACTATTGAACATCTATAACACAGAAGGATCTTAATTATATCTACTCTGTGAATATAAAAACATATGGTCTAACATGCAATGGAAACATTGTTAAGCTGTAGTGATGTAAGAGCAGAGTAATTAATTCATTAAATCAGCAGATTTCTAAATTTCAACAATATTTTATGACTGAGGTTGCAGTATGTTTATTGATTATTATTTTCGATGGAAATAAAAAACAATTGTTACTATTAAATAAACTGCTATTAAGTAATATTATATATTAATAAACATTATTATTATTTTATGTATTTTTTTAATATGTTGCATTGACCTTGAAATTCCACATGAGATTGTGCTACTAATATAAGAAAAATATATGACAAAATATAAGAATAGAGTAAAATATGCTGACAGTGGTACCACTCAAGTTGGGATCCAACAAAGAGAGTCTTGTTTTGGAATTATAATCTTCTGCTCTTTTTGGATGCAGTCCAGAACTGGACATCTGGAATGGGTGGTATTATGCGGCTACAACTGCCACCTCACTGGGTAGTAGGAATCAAATCTAAGCCAAATTAATTGTGAATGACGATTCCAGTCCTGCTCTTGAACCTTGCTTTTAGAACCTTTCTGCTAGGTGTTCTTTTTTCAAGAATTTGGTGTTATTTGGTGGTTAACTGTGTTTTAATAATTTGAAACATTGTGTTGCATAGGTTTAGACAACGTTACTAATTGTGAGAGGTCGAAAAGCGATCGGTGACAGAGTTTACAGCTGAAGGCCGCAGGGGTCAGAACCACACTTTTGATCTGTTATCAAATCCAACGTTCAGTCTACCTAATTCTTAGGACAAAATTACCATAATGTTCAGAACGGAGCTTTTGTTTGTAGTAATAACAAGCTTGCTAGTAATCGAAAATGGAATACCGCTACAGGCACTCTCTACCTGGCATGATGGAATGCATTTTCAATAAGTAACAGTATCACAAAAATCTTATTTCAACATTTTTATTAGCGTTAGACTCTACATAAATTAGCATTTTAGATTTTCAAATTACATGTAAATTTAGAATGTTAATATGTAGGCCCTACAGGCTTTTAACGCTGATTGCCATGAGTGTAATATATAAAGCTTTTTCAATTTCAAATCGCCTTAATTTTGACTCAAACGGATTTTACTAGGTAACGAACTTGCCCAAGCTGTAATTAAAATTTATCTTTGCGCCAGGTTTGAATCAGACTGGATAAAAATGTATTGCACCAGAGTACAAACACACATTATAATATTTACAGTTATAAAATTTAAGGAAAATTTTCAAATAATTGTGTTGTACAGAAAACGTATCGGTGTTTATATCATCGCCTGGGTCAGGGTTTTACCATGATGGCAGCTCCAACAGCTCATTGACCAAAGGAAATGCCCGTGTTCAGATCACGTTTCGTTATTGTTACGATCAGGCATTGAATTTTGTATTAATCTTAATTTTCCATCTTAAATGTGAAAATCGCAACGATGTTTGTAATCGAGTTTGTTTATATACGGCTGGGGGGGGGGCTTGCCCAACGCGAGTCACGAGTCACGGTCCATTTCTGTGACACAGTGCCCACCTCGAGACACACCTGCTCGCTCGCTCGCTTAGCTTCGACATTTACATTTCCTAACCTAACTTATCATGCTGCAGAACATTAGCATTTCATATTTCTTGGAAAACCATTCTTTGGTAGAATATACTTACCAAATAACACTTAATACGAGAATAAACCTTGACAGCGGTCAGATTCATTTCATATTTTCAGAAGTTTGAAAAACTGATTTATTCAGATTTAAACGCTGATTACTTAGGTGAAATTATGTTTTTTCAAATAAGTTGTGTTTTTTTAAGAATTTTAATAACCGTCGTTTTACCCCTTTGGCCTGGTCTGCCCAGTAACGTGCCCTACCTACAACTGCTAGGCTATGTAGCCGAAAAATAATTATATAACTTTATATTTAAATATAGTTACTGTTATCATTTGCATTACTTTTATTTTTCTGTGTTATTATCATTTTAGTTATTTTTATCATTTTTAAAATCTGAAAAATGTTCACTTTTATTGTAGATAATGTGTAGGATTTAATGGTGCAAAATGTTTTTGTATCACTCGAATTTTAATTTTTAAAAATGTTTATTTTAATTTCTGGTTGAAGAAATAAATTTTAAAATATTAAATTTTTCAATATTAAATTTTTAAATATTTTGTTTGAAATACAATAAACCATTTTATTTTATTGAATATATATATATATATATATATATATATATATATATATATATATATCAGGTTATGCAGTGAGCGCCGATTCTAACCTCTCGAAACACGTTATGATGACGCACGCATGTATGTGTGTATTAACTCTCCCATTCTGTATTTTGGTTTAATTTTATTCAAAATCCGTACGAAAATTTATTTATCTTTGATTCGTTACTCAGTAAAGCCCGTTCAACCATTTCAAAATGCCATTTAAAATCTTTAAAAAAGTCATAAATTTTTACCACTCCTATTCCTTTGAATGTTTAATTCAACCATCGTAATAAATAGCTGTTAAAATCCGCAACAAATAATATTCTAAATGTTCAGTGTAATTTTAAAATATAAAAAGAAGCATATTTTAACGCTGATTACGTTTATAACAACATTTTTTTTAATTATGAATTTCACGTTTATGAGGGTTTATTTTCATATTTTTATTGTAAAATACAAAAATGTTCATTCATGTGATGATATTCAGTTTTATTACTTTTTGGAAATTTCTTGTACAACGTGCCCAACAGCTACGTGTTGCTATTGCCTTACAAATTACCTTATCTGTTTAATAAACACCTTTTGTGTTTTTAACGTGGAAACCTCTTTAGATCCTTTACTGGTTGAGTATGCAATCGAGCCCAAATTGGCGACTATTTTTGTCAAAATAATTTCAAAATGTGAATAGCACGGCCTATAAAAAACATATCAATGCAACCATAGACTCGGTTAAAAGAGGAAGAGAGAAAATTTGTGTAGGCACCACTCCGAAATTTTTAGTAGTCGGATGTTGTGAACGGTGCACGCGAAAATTGAACCTGCGATTTTCGATTTTCCGAGTTATATACTTGCCTATAAATGGGTTCATTTTTGAAAAACTAATTATCTAGTCCGAGTGAGCTAATATATATATATATATATATATATATATATATATATATATATATATATGTGTGTGTGTGTTTAATATGTTATACTTGTTTGACGTTTCAGCAGCAGTGTTTGGCACTGCCTACCTGATTTTTTCAACAGCTGCGGAAGGCGAGAAATACGAACTCGTAACTAGCTGTCAAATTGGAATGTTGTGATTTACTCTACGGCGAGAAACATACATACAAATAGATATCTACGTAATTTTTCATTCCTTTTTAAAGTATGAAATCGAACGTATGCTAAAATTCACGACATTTTTTTGTGATAATTCCGTTATAAAAGCGATAGTAATTAGTAAGTTGAAGATGTTTCTGTAAAGGCTAACCATAGTCTATGTCAATTCATATATAAACTAAAACTATATAACCTAGAAATTCAAGAGTAATCGTTTATCTCAACTCACTTTACACGTTTACTCGTAACTTGTTCGGAAACTTTATAACCATTCTAAAATCATATTCATTTAATAATATACACACTCCATTCATTAAATTTAAAACAATATAAATATTATATTTATAGTAGGGATTCGACCTCGAAAAGTAATTGCTATTTTTAACTTGCCTCAGGTCATACTAATCATAACACTACGTGGGCACACTAACCTTTACTTTCATAACACATACTGTATAAACGCTGGGCGTGTTAGAAGTGCTATTCTTTTTTTAGTAACAAAAAATAACAAACACTGTAAGCATTATATAGGCGACGTGGTTAATTGGTCGGACCCTGACCTGCTTCTGTTTCCAGCCGTCAGCTCCATCTAACGTGACTCTCGGACAGTCAACACAATCAGCTGTTCATTTCTTAACTGACACACGCGCGCGCGCGATATGACACTAGTTTCGTTAATTTAACGCTATCGTAAGCCTTGGAAAATGAACTATGGCAATAACCAGAATAAGATCGTGAAATACCGATACTGACATCTAGAGGAGTCTATAAGTATCTTTGTTATAAGTATTAATTTCTGTAGATATGCAAATATAGTTCTATAGATAGGCAAATATAGTTCTATAGATAGACAAATATAGTTCGATAGATATGCGAATACAGTTCTATAGATTCGAGAATACAGTTCTATAGATATGTCAATACAGTTCTATAGCTATGCGAATACAGTTCTATAGAAATGTAAATACAGTTTATAGATATGCGAATACAGTTCTATAGACATGCGAATACAATTCTGTAGATATGCAAATACAGTTCTGTAGATATGCAAATACAGTTCTATAGACATGCGAATACAGTTTTGTATATATGCGAATACAGTTATATAGACATGCAAATACAATTCTATAGTTAGGCGAATACAATGCTGTAGATATGCGAATACAGTTCTATAGACATGCGAATACAGTTCTGTATATATGTGAATGCAGTTATATAGACATGCGAATACAGTTCTGTAGACATGCGAATACAGTTATATATATATATATATATATATATATATATATATATATATATATATATATATATATATATGCAAATACAGTTATATAGACATACAAATACAATTCTATAGATAAGCGAATACAGTTCTGTAGATATGCGAATACAGTTCTGTATATATGTGAATACAGTTCTATTGACATGCAAATACAATTCTATAGATAGGCGAATATTGTTCTATAGCTCTTGATTACTCGGTGGTGATTTTATTGCTTAATGTGTAAACATGCTAATTCTCTTAAGATCGATGGTGGATTTGTTGCCGCGGCAAAAATTGCGCAATCTATAACCAGTCTACACACATAAAATGTGCGCGTAACATTACTGAATAGGCTTGATTCAGATATTCAGGTGATCCTTATGATGGGGACAGTGTTATAGTTTATAAGAAATAAATTCGTCCGAATAAATTAAGTTTATTTCAATACGGATTTCAATTAGTGTATTTTTGTAATTCTAATATTACGTATTTTTTCTTCTGTTATTTTTAAAGAGAAGGCCTTACCTCCTTCTTTGATCTGCGCCTACCCAGACGCAAAGACTGACAATGCGCAAACTGTCTTATTCGAAATTGTAAACACCTTTTACATTTCGAAACATGCAGATTAATTTTCTAATTTTACGATTCAAATAATCGGCACGCGCTAGCTAAACAATATGAGCTAAGTTTGCCAAATCTTTTATTTATTTAGTTTAAATTAAAACCTTTCTTGATTCGTGGAACTTATAAAACTATATAAGCTTATTTATCAAAACTTTGTGCCAGTTAGACTTATACAGGTGGAAGAACCCAGTAACGCAAGGAATAAGGTGAACTGTATTAACTAGACTCGAACCTGTGACCAAGTCAGAGATGTAGGGAACAACTCGCTTCCTACCGACTGAGCTACAAATATCGATTGTTTTCACAATTATATAAAACGTATTGCTACCGCACAAAAATCTATTTATTTAAACATAATAGAATTCACATTATGTAACACAAAAGTGTGTTCTTTACTTAACTTAATAATAGATACATAAAAGTTGATGGATAAAATTAAATACCTTAATCCTGTACGTAATACTATATCTGGATTAGTTTGAACTATGACCACGTGCAACGGAAGTAGAAACTATCTTGGAGACTTCCGGTTGTCTGGCAAGGTTTCAGCATTTCACGATACTCCCAGCTGATTCTTGTTGATTTGGAATTTTACAAAATTTAGAAAGTACAATATGGATGAATTCAAATATGTGCGTGTGTATTGTGTCGTAGACTAAACTCGTAACCGTTTTAAATAAAATTTGGGTTACGGATGTGCTCACATATTGGAGGAGACCATATTTTTTTGTAATTAAAAAAAAATCCTCTTCAAACCCTTGTTTGCCCAAAAAAATTTTAAACAATTATCTTTATCAGTCATTGTAAACGAAATAAATCTTAAATTTAATGTTTATTCATTTCTGGCTCTTCTATTAAGGAATAGAGATTTTTTTGCCAGACTAAAAAAAATTAACATTAAATGATAAAGAAATTACTGTAAAATAGTTTATATGAAAAAATTAATGTACAACACTCGGGAGGAAACGTAGAAGTTTTGGAATTATTTTAAACTTAAAGATATGTACAGGCAAATAAATGTAGAGAAATACAGTAATCAGACAAAAAAATGGTTTCCTATCAAAGGCGACCTGAACATTGGAACGTGACAGTTAACCTTTCTTATAGTATTTTTAATAATAGCTTTACAGCAGTTACATAAAATACAATTACACGATGCTATCTAGACGTCAAAGTTGGAACTACTTGAACGGATGAAGTCAAGTGCTACCATCTATCGGTATATAGATTTACTAAACTAGTTTGTGCTACGCAATACAGCGTTATACTTCTCACTATACGAAGTAAGTAGAGAGTACTATGTTCGTGAAAAAAATCGCTCAATCTCCTTCATTTTGTGTCGACACCAGCCGGACAAACTTCTAAGTAAAAACGATATTTTTTTCTAATTAGAGGACCTTAAATAATGTAGTGCAATACATTAAAATTTCATTATATAAGTGTTTCCTTATGTCATTGTTCTTTCTGTATACTTATTTACTATAGTGAGGATGTAGGCTAATAAAAATATGTTTTTATAATTATTAAGTAATAGTGATAGGTCTTGATTCTTTTAATAGAAAAAAGAGTTTGAGTTGGCTAACTGACTGCAAATCGTAATATATAAAATAAGAAGTCCTGACTGATTAACTGACTCATAATCAACGTACAGCTAAAACTGTGACAGCTAGAGACTTGAAATTTCCATAGTGCTTTCGTTCTACTATAGGTGTATACTAAGAAACGCTTTTTCAGTATTCAAACCCTAAATTGATTCAAAAAGGTACGACAGTTTTTGTTAGAAAAAAAATATATTGTTGGTCGGATTTTGTGTCATGTTTTATAGAATAATATCAATAATAATTGTACCCTATTATGTATTTTTTCAAGTGTAAAAACAAACCATTTCTTAAAATAATAGTAGTCAGCTGTTATTAGTACCTTGGTTACAACAGCTGTTACAAGCCTTCTAAGGAGTTGGAAAAAAATTTGAACAAAAACAGATATAAGATCAGATATTTCAGGAAAATCGTTGTGTACTTATGATTATGTTAGTGCCTCTAATGTAACATATATTTTTAACAAAGAGGAATCGCCTTGAGTTAGAAACGCTGATATAGTGAACTTAAACACGTAATTGATATATCTGTTCCTATATCTATATGTTCCTATTTTATTTCGTTACTCGGCCCCGCACGGGGGTGCAGACTAGCTGCACCTATTGAGAGGATTTAGATTTCCTTCGCGGTACCCAAGTCTAACAACCACTTACGCTTACAACACTACACTTACGACTTTAACACTTTACACTCACACTTACATTTAGGGAGGCTACAATAGCCTCAATATGCTTTTCGCCTTAAAATACAAAAAATCTTCTGTTAAAATCCTTTTAATAGGCTTACATTTTTACACTATGGTGATAAATGACAATTAGGAATAATAAGAACAAGAATTTTCTGTTTCTGAATTATCTTTGAAAAAATATATTATGTCTAACAAACATTATAACCATTAGATTTCAAGAGTGGTAGATCACATTAGATCACTTAAATGTAAATTCTAGTGATCTCTTTTCAATATATTGAACCGGAACACATATTGAAAACTGCACGCTTTCAATATTTTTATTTGCAGTTAAAAAAATTAACGCTCTATAAAAAAGTTAGGTCTAATAAAAAAGTATTCATAATACTTTTTATTCTAAATGTATTGCGAGCGAAGCCGCGACGGTCAACCATCTACTTTATCGTATAATCCTTTATCATTATCATGATAAGTTATTGTAGCTAACAGCGGCATATAGTGTTCTCGCTGACATGATAAAAAAGAATTTACAACAGTACGCATTTTAACGCTAATTAAAAAAGTTAAAATACATTTTCGAAAAAAATTTAATTTTAAATTTTAAAATTACAATCATTTTGAAATAGTTAATTATATTTTTTTTTTTGGATTTGATAAAAGTGTCTACTACGAAATTTTAATCATACGAAATTTCTTTTTAAACGTAGCATGTTTTTTTCCCAAAAATACCATCGCGTCTAAAGGTTACAAAACACTGGTGCATCATTTCCGGATTAATGAATGCAAACGTTTGCCGCGGATCCTTTGACCTAACATTACGCCACTGTTCATGGAACGAGTTTACAACCGCTTCCTTTATTACATATGTTACTTACTGCCAGGTAGAATGGTATCCAAGTGATTTACATTGCACTTAATGCCACTTTAAAATGTTTTTATAGTTCCAAGCTGCGAATGTAAATAATTCATAGATTTATTGTCTATTAGCATTTAGTTAGAAATTTATACATTATATAGAGCCTATATATATATATATATATATATATATATATATATATATATATACACACACACACACACATCGCCTCCCTAAATTTAAGTGTAAAGTCGTAAGTGTAGTGTTGTAGTGTGAGTGTGTGTTAAACTCGGGTACCGCGAGGGACGTCTAAATCCTCTCAATAAGTGCAGCTAAGCTGCACCCCCTACGGGTTTGGGTCCTTGAAATAAACACCGATTCTGAACACTAAAACACGGTTTTGTGAGGTCGAAGAAAATGAAATTATAAATTCAATAAAATTAATATAAAGAAACTCTAGCGCTCGAATTTGGCTCAATTTATTTTCAAAACCAAGTTCGTTACTCAGTAAAATACATTTAACCGTTAAAAATGGCAACCATTAAAAGAAATTATAACGTTTTGTAACATTGTTTTAAAGTAATTTTACTAACGTCGTAAGAGGTAAAATAGGCTTAGCGTTTACATTTTTAAATTGCATTGAAATACGTCTTTATCTGGATGCACATACAATATAAATTGATATTATTTTATGGCACAACCTTTCTAACTTACAAGTGAAAATTCTAATTTTTACTGATAACAAGGGTTGAACAATAAGAAAATGTTTTCACTGGAAACATTTTGATCATAAAGTGTGCGTCCGTGAGCATCAATAACGCTAAAAAAAAGCCCGAATGAAATTGTTGCGCATTTTTTACCAAGTTATAGGACAATTAAATTTTTGTTCAATTTTTACAATAATTACAAGTGCATCCCATACGTTTTTTAGATTGATGGAAATAATTTTCTAGCTCTATAAGAGCCACTATGAGAAATTGTCTTATTTTCTAGGTTGAGTAAATTGAAAATGCTAAATTTGAACTAAGTCAAACTGTAAATTCTCCTTTTAGTATTGTCTTACACAATGCATACAGCCTACAAACACATTAGGACTGCCTAAAGAAATTAAGGGCATATTTCAGTATCATACAAACGTCAAATTTGTTTGATCAAAGATCTTTGATGAAATAAATTTGACGGTTCTTTAATGAACGAACACTTTTATCAAACTTTGATAAACCTTTGAAGATTACGTGTAGTAATCTTGGTGCATGTAAATTGTCTATTAGCACTTAGTTAGAAATTTATACATTATATATAGCCTATATATATATATATATATATATATATATATATATATATATATATATATATATATATACACACACACACACACACATCGCCTCCCTAAATGTAAGTGTAAAGTGTAAAGTCATAAATGTAGTGTTGTAAGTGTGAGTGTGTGTTAAACTCGGATACCGCGAGCAGGTATAATGTGTCACATTATACCTTCCGATCCTTTCGTCGCATACAGTTTAAAAAGATGGCGTAATTGTGATGGACTTTTGAAGCAGTAAAAACATGAATTGTACAATATGAAAAGAAGAGTGTTTGTGGAATATCCACGCTAATGCTTACAAAAACCGCGATTTAAAATACACTCATTCTCACAAATTGCTTATTTGAATCACAATCTTCCAAGTGCAACTCTTTAATAATAGTGGTACATACGCCTAGTATCTTTCTCCTTTATATCCACGGTCGGACCCAAACTCGTTTTTTTTTCGTTTTCCTCTTTTTTGTAATAGCGCCACAGCAAGATAAGGGCTTAATGCAGTAGTATAACAAGTCAAAATTATGTGATCCATTACAGCTACTGCACTTGAGTAAGCATAACCTCAAAATATATCTAGTTAATAACCAAGTGATCAAAAAAAATTTGATGAATGTCGTCTTTTCTTTGATACAACTTTGACAAATATTTGAACATTATAGGTACGCGTATATAGTCAAAGTTCCATCAAGTATTTAACAAATTTTTGTCGTATATCTTCGATAGTGTAATATGTCCCTTATCGAGAGACAAGAGAAATAATTTTACAAGATACTGTTTTACAGTATAGCATATTTTATTACATAAGCATAAAAAGGTTTTTTAACAAAATTATATCAGTACTTATCATTGGTACTTTAATAGTTGAACGAAGACTTAGGCGAAGAGAAATGGGCGAAGTTGTTGCCTCCTGAAAATAACTGACTTGCAGCTTTTGGAGCAGGAGCGGCGTAAGAGGTTGGAGCTGGAGCATAAGCAAAGGGGCCTTGCTGGTAAGGGGATCGTGCTGACGGGAACTGAGGAGAAGCAGCAGAATTGTAAGACGTGGCAGGAGCTGAAGAGAACGGAGCCGCGCGAGAAATTGAAGAATCGCTGTTAAACACTGCTGGAGCACCAAACTTGGAATAGGCAGGAGATGGAGATCTTGGGAACGGTGCAGTTGGAGTCCTACTACCAGCAAATCTGGATGACGCCCCAGGTCCAGAATAACCGAAGGCAGTAGGTTCGTAAGCAATCATCGATCCATCTCCTGTTTTCTGGACAACGGCGTTGAATCCGTTGATATCATCAGCAGTGTAGTCCACGGTACGCCTGGATCCATCGGGTTCGATAAGACTGTAACTGCCCTGGACATAGTCTCCATCCCTACTTTCTTGTTGGCTCTTTGTATCTCCTGTGTAAGGGTCGTGAACGTTGTACGAGAAGCTGTAGCGAGGGTGTGGATCGTTTTCATATGTTTGCCAACCTGGATAATTATATTGTTGCCAGCCTGGGTAGTATTTTGACTGGGCTGGTGCTTGTGCCACAGCTGCGGCTAGCAATGTAGAAGCAAGTAGAAGGACCTGCGTAATAATATCTTCATTAATACTATTTGAGTTCATTTTGTAAAATACTACAAAAACAATGTACATAGTTCAAAGATAAAAAAATCTAAAATGAATTACACAAAATATGCTTTACAAATTTTAATAAAATAAAGTAAATTTTGTATTAGAACACATAAGATTAAGTAATAATTCTACGAATATTACCAGACGCCGGTCAGGTTCTTTTCGAATTGGTTATACTGATTTCATTTTTAATTATTTAATTGCCGATCTTTCCGTTTTGGAACGTAAGGACAACAAATTGTGTTATTTCAGTTATACATTCATAGTGAGCTAGCAAGGGTTATTTTACCATAAGTAAATCTTTAGTAATATTTGTGTTTGTTTAATGTAATTATATAGGTTTATGTTCATATAAGAAATAGTACTCACAAACTGCAACTGGCTTAAAGTAAAGATAGTTTAACAAAAAGCTATTAACATTTGTTTGGACAAGATTTTTTAAAATAATTTCCAACAAGTTCGTACGATTTTTGCTGAAAACAACCATCAATTTTTGAGTAGTAAACCTTTTTTAAAATTATTGCTCTGAAAAGGTATTACTGATAGTAAAAATCGAATTACGTTTTATTATTTTTTACGACTTTTAAGAAATTAATAAAAAGGTACTTTTTATTTTACTATGTGCTTTGAATATAAACTTCAAGAAAAGTTTGTTTAGTGAATTGTATTAAAAATATATCAACCGTATTTACCTATGACGTTAAACACGTTTAGTTTACTAAGTATAGGCTTTTTTAGAAAAACCTAATTTAATCTAGTTTTTATTGTATCCATTCTTAGCAAAAAGCATAAGTATGAACGTTTTGTGTAAGACATTTTTTAATGTCTGGCTTTTTAGATCAACATAACTGAAGGTGGTACAACTGAAGGTGGTCCATTCTTAGCAAAAAGCATAAGTATGGACGTTTTGTGTAAGACATTTTTTAATGTCTGGCTTTTTAGATCAACATAACTGAAGGTGGTATCTGTGTAACATCGTCGATAGCTTGGTGCTTACAGTATTGCGGCAACAGTGAATTTTAAAATGCAATAATTTGTATAAATTTGATTTAAGTAAAAAAAAACTAAATATATAATTTTATTTTGAAATCGAAACAAATCATATTGTTCTATACCACAAGGAGAATTTTAGAGATATTAATGTGTTCATGTTTAGTAATCGAATAGGCGAAACAAAGTAAGTGCCTTGTAGTAGTCATAAGGGTCTATTTGTTGTCTTTAATGCATTAATTGGTTCGAGTTTAAGCTGTTGGGGAGAACCCGAAGTTCAAACTACAAATCGATTTTTAAAGTACAAAATTATGTAGTGTGAGTTATATTCGGTATTCGTGGTCTTTATTCGTGCAACATAAAATTCTGCCTTTCCTGTATAAAGTTCTGAGACTCTTGTACAATAGCAAGTCAAATAAGTCATTCATGCAGACTGCGTATTATTGCCTTATGATTCCCTTATAATTCCTGTATCTTGTTTAGGATTGCATCAACAGTTGAATTCTATAAGAGGCCCTTAGGCTGTATAATATTTTTGTACCTAAGGTAGAACACCAAAACTGCCTAGAAATAGTTTTAAAGTATTTAAAGAAATGACTTTTCTCGGTGCCTAAACTTCAAAATTATAAGAGATTCTTACATGTTTTTTTGTATTCTGTTTTTTCCTTATGTTTAAAGGAAATTCCAATTTCCCACGGGCCTTGCCTAACTAGATTTCTATTTATTTCATCAACACTAGTATATTTTATAGTTTATTTGTTTTTATGTTTCTTTGTTTTCTAATAATTAGAACACACTACACACAGACAAGTATCCTAGTAAAAGCCACTTTTTTATATCATAGAAACTAAAAATATAAATTTTCATCAAAATATAAAGACCAATCTCTTTTATGATTACAATACTAAATACGAAAACGAATATTTTAGTATATAATACACTCCTAAAACGATTTTGATTATTTACAATTATAATGCTCGTCTAATACTTTCTTTGGTTTTGTTTATTTATCAAAATATTTTTTAGAACACCAACATTTTTATTTTTCTGTACGTGTTAACCAGTGAATGTTAATTTTCCATAAAATCACTTACCATGTACGCCATTGCTGGGGTCAAGAAGAACTGATAATTCAGCCCAGAAATTTGCAAGTTTATATACTGTCCTCGTTGTGCATCTCCTTAGTGCATCTCATCACTGTCAAGGTCACCTGCTTCCAAACATTATTACTTTGGGTACTTATTCTAAACCTGTACAGGCGACAATTTAAATCAGTTTTCAAAAGGGTTGAAATTCAACTTGACGTCATATGTTTTTTCTTTATGAAAATGAGCTGTCATGGTAATATCCAGATCTGTGACCTTGAAATAAAGAAGCTCCGATCTTGACTTCTAAGGGTCGTAAAGTCCCTTTACTACGTTTAAATTATATAATATTTTTTTACAATTTTTTGAAAGTTTGTTTTTACCATTGTTATCATAAATGGTGCGAAACACTGCACATACTTTCAAACATAAGTGGAATTAATAAAAGTTCCTAAAATAGACCTTTTTATGCGCCCTAACAAAACGCATGTTTTTTGCTATTTCTCAAAAATGAATGCGATTTTAGTTATATTGCCAAACAGAAATGCTAAATTTGGGAGGGAGAGTTCGAATTTCTTCAAATCGTTTGAATGTAGTTTTTTTCAAATTTGGTATAGGCCTATGGAATTAATAATTCAAATCAGTATACTAAATTTGAATCAGTTACGGTTCCATATCAAATCGAACAAAAAATAAACACCGCTGTCGCGGTTAGGTTTATTTATTTATTTTAGCCGCCTCTGTGGCCTAGTGGATAGCGTACTAAGCTTTCACCCCGAGGATCCGGGTTCGGTTCCCGGCGAGGGCTTGGCATTTTCTTACGCTATAAATCATCCCATCGTCTGCATTAGCCCAAGTGTGCACAATAGTCGGACGTTAAACACAAAAAAAAATATTTATTTTTTGTTTACTTGCGAATTGCGAGTATTTTTTTAAAAATTAGTTAGGGCCTAGTTATCAATTTCCATGTGTGACCAAAATTTCAACAAAACCTAATAAGTCTGTTTTAAGAATTTACGCTGGTTGTTTTGGCTTGAGCTTAAAAACTACAATTTTAGACAAATTTTTAAAAATGTTTTGGAAAGTTGCATTAAATTCGTATAGACGTTTCTATTGGTGCATAAAATAATATAAATACTAAGCAACTATGAGAACTTCGTAACGAATTTATTTAATATTTTATATGATATTAACATACATGATCGTTAACATAACTAAGTTAGAACACTTCAGATTTGAAGGCCAGAAGACGAATTCTCAGGCTTTAAATTCAGTAAAACTGCCAAATCTGTTTGTCCACAATCGCCATACTTTTGTAGTAAAGTAAGAAAGTACATACAAATGTCATATTTTTTCTTGTATTTGTTTAGAAGGGTAAGCAACGACTATTTTTTTATTTTCTTGTATACGTTATTTAAAAGAAAATATTTGGCAGCAAGCAACTTAGAAATTTGCTTGACAAAATTATTTTAAAATAGCACTGAACCAAAAACTTTGTAGTTTAAAATTTTCTGTTTTTACCTTTAATTCATGCAATATTTGTGTGTGCTTCTTTAAACATTTGTATCTGTAAATGGTGAATACCCAAAAATAATATTTGTATATTACTCTTTTTCGAAAATCGAACTTTAACAATCATTATTAGCAGTAATTAAAACGTGCACATGACGCACATACGTATTATTATATTACATTTTTTAATTTATTGAAAATACGAAAATGAATCCTGACCTTCTTTTGTCTTATTTTAATGTTTTAAATGGAATTTATATTGTTAATTCATGCAGATTTTACATTGGTGTAATCATATTTCCAAAATACGTACAATATAAAAGTTATGGCGTTTTAAAGATTTAAATATCCGCCATGTTCAATCTGTTGGACAAAATGTCTCTGAACAAGAAATTATCATTAAGCCAAATTTAGATTACTGTGCCAACTAATGGGACCACAATTGCGAACGTAAGAATACTACACACACACACACACACACACACACACACACACACACACACACACACACACACACACACACACACACACACACACACACACAGTACATAATTTTTATTATTATTTTTTTTTTTATTTTAAGGCGAAAAGCACATTGAGGCTATTATCGCCTCCCTAAATTTAAGTGTAAGTGGTTGTTAGACTTGGGTACCGCGAGGGAAGTCTAAATTCCCTCAATAACTAGTCTGCAACCCTCACTGCGGGGGACATAATTTTTAACGAGACTTCAGAAAATAATCTGCGGTTCAAAATCGGCGCTCATTTCAAAGTCCAGGATCTAAGTCTTCTGTGGAAGTTCGTATTTGTCAATGCAAATTCGCTAATTGTTCACTTATAGTAAACACTAGTTAAGATTAGGCTTTGAGTGAAAGGATGAATCTATAACCACTGGATTTTTGTAAGTTGATTATGTATCGTAATTGCTGCGGTAGGATTAAGAAAACATGGAATCACATTTTAAAAAATTTTACAAATCAAATAATATTACAAGATAAACCAAATAATAACATTTAAAGTCAGTTAATAGACCATATTTCGTATAAAATATGAAATAAATTCGTTACAAAGTTCTAATAGTTGCTTAGTATTTGTATTATTTTATGCACCAATAGAAACGTATATACGAAAACAAGTGATACGTGTATTCTTTTAAATACATCGAATGGAATGACTGCTGACACCATCCGACCTTTAGAAACCACGATTATCGTGTGACATTTCAAAATTCCAACCATTTCAAATAACTGCTCAACAAATCGTAATAAATTGAAAGTACGAATAAAACGTTGTGGTTTTGTGGTACAGTATAACTTTATGTTTACTAGAGCTGACTCACTCCGGTGGGCGTTCTGTGCTCAGAGTCAGGCAAGCAAGGTTTTATCTAAAATGTTATCCCACTCTTACATCGCATTGCTAATTTAAATAACAGGTGTCAATAATATATGTTCTACATGCTTAATTTGCATATAATAACACAATCTGATGCTTTTATTTAAGTAATGCTTGCACTTATTGCTGTCTATTTTTGTTCGCTACATTTCCCGAACACAGTTTTTATTTCCAAAAGCAAATTTTAACATATTTTGCTATTTGTTATACACGGTAAAATAAAAAGTTATTTTTCAAATCCTTCTTAAACTACACAGTTTTTTTTTTTAATTCAGTTGAAATTTTACTCTCAATTATATTGTCAAAACGTGTAGATTGCTATCGATCCAAAAATTCCGTTTAAGACGATATAAACAAAAATCACTGTAATAGTTCTTGATTATTTCTTAAAATCGGCTAATCTAATTTTTGTTATATGCGAATGTTTACTGCGTAGACGAGGAGAGTGTTTATTTGGAGGTTAGAATATTACAGAGGGTTATGGGTATTTCCTTTGAAATTCATTTAGACGTTAAAATTTATAAGGTTTTAGGCTTTTTGTTGACGTAATATTTGGTACATAAATTTCTTTTCAAAAATTGTTTTTCACTATGTTTTATAGTTTTTTTGTATTTTCCGGAACTCACTAACCTTGTCATCAGTTTAAAAAGAACACCTGATCTTTCCAATCCTATCTGTATTACATTTTCTATTTAGTTTAAGGTATTTTAAAACATTTTTATTTTTTGCTATTACTAATATTATTTTAAATATGAAACCTATATTATTTGTTTATAATTACTGTACAGTATATTGGTTTTATACTTCTTATATTGTATTTTGTTTTCATGAGGTTAAGTGGAAGAGAACCAGGTTGTGGAAGGTTAGGGTGGTTAATGGACCAGTTAGTCCTAACTCCGCCCATTAATAAAAGTCAGTCAATCAGTCCCTTTTCTGTTTGACCGCCACTAAATAATAACAATTCTAAGTTAGCCTAATAAATATTAAGTATGTAAATTTTATGTTGGAGATTGAATTCCCAACCAAAATAAAAATCAACATGAATTTTGTTTTCTACAAACTTATTCACTGATTTATGACGTAAATTTTAATATATCTAAAACTAATTAAGAGCTCGCAATAAACATAACTCAAATGTAATTGTATTAAGGGAACAGCTTCGGTGCAAAATCAGCTGTTTAGTTAAACATATTTCTCTGCCTCTCACCAAATCACAACAACGTAACAATTTTTCCGTTGTATATTAGTTCTAGAGTTTTCTTATAATTATAAATATATTTGCTGCACTGAGTTATGAATTTAACATATTTGAGCAAAATATAATGAATCCATTTTCAGAAATTATACGTATTTTATTTTTCGAATTGAAAACGTCATTAGGGGAGCCTAGCACGAATAACATGTAAAAAACGTCAACGTGTACAAAATTTCAACATGTATACAAGTCGATTATTATCCTTGAAGAGTAAATTAATCTTTTCTAGAACATTCGTGGCTCCGTACCATGATTTCTGCTTATGAAATTAAGGTGCTTGAGTTCAAAACCTGCTGCCGACTTAAGTTTTTTTACATTAGTTTTAATTTGTTAAAATTCTACATGTAAATAACATGAATAATACATATTTCAATAACGCCATTACATACCCAAAATCATTTAGAGCGATTGCAGTCCAGCCAAACTGCTTTAGAACATTAACGATTGGATATATAATATTGTACAAGATTGATTTTTTTATTTTTATATATAATGTAGACAAGTGATAATTTTTTTAATATAAGTTTTATAATTTCAAGTTAGCAGTAAGATCCATAATGGACCAACACAACCCTGTAATGAACAATGATTACTTCTTCTTCTGTCAGTCCTTTGACTCACATTTTTTCAGCAAAAGAAATAATTGAATTTTCTAAACTTGAAACTGATATAAGCTTAATTTGTCATACTAAATCAATGTACACTGTACAGAACGAAAAGGAAAAGTTGAAGGTAGAAAGTAAAGACGCAACATCAATAACTCATTAAAACTGCAGAAGTTGCTTCATTCAATATTAAGTACAGTACTTACAAATTATATAATTAGTTTAGCTCATCATTGCTCAATCATCTGGTTAAGAGAAGCCGTATTGTTGAGGTTATAAAATTAAAACAATGGCGATTATAATCTATGTCGAGTCTATCCGAGCTTGAAGTGTTAATGGTTGTGAGTTCAGAGGCCGAACACCGGTTTAGTGTCACTATACATTGTTTGTTGTAGGTACTGAGTCATTAAAATAATATTCAGAGGCTTGCAGTTAAATTATAGTGTAAAATTCCTGACCTCCGTCACGAATGTCTTCGTTAGTATTATCTCACTATACAAAGTAAATAACAAAAAAATAATAAATTAATCCATTATTTTCATGATCGCAATGATTCATATATTTCGAATAATGAGTAAATAAATTCTAATATTTTCTTACTAATAAAATAATAAATAAATATTTTACGTAATGGCACAACACCTTATTTAATTAAGAATCTTGGTGAAGCCATAAATTCATTACTGCACAGCTATTTTTGGACTTGTTTTCCTTTATTTGTTGAAGTACTCTGTTTTGTCGCCAGATAGCAGTAAAAGTCAACCTTGAATTATTGCTCGGCTAACTTGATCACGGACTTAAGTTTAGAAATATACTGAATGTTTTATGTACTTTTTTTATTGGAGATTTTTTATAATCGTTTATTCAGATTTCATTCTCACGGTCAGCTTTAAATTTCCGTGCACTTATTTTTTTTTGTGCACTTAATTTTCTAAAGACCAATTAAAAAAAGGAAGGAATAGTGTGCCGCTACGCGATACTCAAACAATAAAAATAATCGCAGAACGCAGCTGTCTCGCTGACTTGATTGAAGCGAATTCCCAAAAAGTAAAAAAATACAGTAATTTCTTTATATTATATTTTTGTTAACTTGATTTCGTTATTGTAAATTGAAAATTAATATATAAATTTTAAATGAAAAATGCTAATTTATGCATATTTCAACGCTAATTACGATGAGGACAAATATTCAAAAAAGTGTGAGATGAAAGACTTACTTTTTTCTTAAGATTTGAAACAGACGCTATTTTAAACGGATTTTGATGGACAACGAACGTGTTTAGAACGTTATTCTATTTGTGTGTTAAATTCGAATCAAATTGGACAAAAATTAGGAACTTTGTTTTAGTACTCCAGTTGCTCATTTTCGAATGGTATTCACTAATAAATAAAAAATTATCACTGAAAAATGTACACAAACATTTTAATCAATATATTCAATACGTTACGAATCTTTCATGTCGCATTGCTGCTACAAATTCAGTTATATCTTGTACGACCACATAAAGTTTAGCCAATGCGTGATACGCCGAGTTTTGATAAACTGGACCAATTTTACAGGTTTTTTCGATTGCTTCTGAACAAAATTCCTTTTTTGGTAATGAAACCAAAAGTTTTGTTTGGGATCGTGAAAACTACGTTTGATCAGATTTTGATCTTAATCATTATAGCATAATTCTTACAGTTTTAAAAATTGTATTAGCCTCTAGCGATGGGAAGATCCACGCCAAAATACTTATTTCACTCAAGGAAACCGAAAACTGTTGTACATTTTTTGTAAAAATCTCTCAATCAATATTTTTTTACTATTTCCATATATTCTCATGCTTCGTATAGCAAAATTATAAAGACAGGTTTAACCTCTAAATCCTCAGTGCTATTTTTGAAACCATTATAGACATCAAATACAAGCCAATAGCTTAGGTAGGATAACCTTGACTTCTAAACTAGACTCGAGCAAACCTTGAACCGTGTCGAATAACATAAATTTACTTTTTAAAGCATTTTAACAAAAGTGGTTTGGAACCGTTATTCAGACGACAAATAACAATAACTTATACCTCCGTGAACACCACTATAGACGCCCATCTTCAGGATATAGTCCTGGTAAATTACTGGAAGACTTATATGCGGCCTTGCACGTAAATGTAGAAAGTCAACTGGAGTAATTTTTGTGATGAGACGAGGCCGAGCCCAATTGGCAGAATGCCCGATTTTTTTTTGTCCCATTGCGAAAGCTCACTGCAGTATACTTACTTAATACAATAATTGTACAGTTATTCCGTATACACTAATTTGGTGACCCAGTTAGTGTTAACAATTCTTAATTTAAAATACAAGAATCGTTAGTGCGGCTCAACTTGAAACAAGAAAAAACTAAACCATAAAAAATATGCTGAAATAATATCAATACTGCGTGCGTGTGTGTGTGTGTGTGTGTCTGTGTATTATTTACATATGTAGATAAATAATGTAATAAATATATTAATATAATAAATAATAATGATATAATAGATAATAAATATAATATATATTTATATTTAATTTAATAGCCGCCATAATATCCATTTTTCATATTAATTTAAATATTTAGAAAATGATGGTTAATGTACTGATACTGATTAATATTTGTAATACTATAAAAAAGTTGATTTATTCCTTAAATTGTAATGCCATATCGGATCAATAATACGAATTCTAAAACATACAACATCGTGAATGTTAAATATATTCTATTTATTATGTGTAATTAATAATTGTGAGTCGTGCATTTTCTTGAAAATCTGATTTTTTTTCACTTTCATAATCCGCATTAAAATTTGCTTTAATGCATTAAACTTTCAAATGGAATCTAGTCTGATGAAATTGCAAAGACTAAAGAACCTATGTTTACATAAATGGTTTAACGACCCCTCAAAATTTGATTTAGAGGTTAGTTTTTGTCACGCCTTTCAAGGCTCTTTGTTTGGGTTTCACTATATTAATGGCCGCTTTATTATCTCATTTTCCAATATAAATTCGCTAAAAACTTTAGGTCTAATGAACACCGGAAAGGTGTTAAGCTATAGTGATGTGGGTGGACAATTCACCTGAACAGCTGATTTCGAACCACTGCTGTTCCATTCCACAATACTACCAATATTTCCGCTGAGGCTATGTTAGTTGCCATTGTTTACCATGAATAAAAACATTAACGAATCACTATTGTGTTTTAATTAATAATATTGAAATATTTATGTGCTTGACTGCAAGAAATACTAACAACTAAAATAATTGTTGCAATTAATTTTATTATGTTTTAGTTAATTACAGTTTATTTGTTTGTTAATTATATTGTATAACTTCACACAGGTCGTAAATTTGTTAAGGTGAAACACTTGAAATTACTATTAAAATTTTAAAAATATTAAATTAAAATTACTAGTAATTTATTACTAGTATTTCTACTACTAGTATTTCTATTACTAGTAATAGTATTACTAGTATATCTAATTATTCATTTTATAATTACCCAATTTAGGCTTATATTTGCTAATTTTTAGCCAACTTCCACTATTAATCAGACTCATGAAATGAGTGCCGATTCTGAGCTCTCGAGCACGTTTTGAACAATCATTAAAACCTTTATATACATTTGCGCGTGTTAACACTTTTGTAATTCTGTTGCAGTTTGATTCGAATCGTCTAAAATATTGATTTTTAAAATTGTTTTAAAAAATAGGTTTTTCCATACACAACGTATATGTAAACTGCTTAATTAATTTAAGAAACGATGGATAAACAAACATGGCTGCCATGTTGAGAAACGAACAGAAGTTTTCTTTGCGTGATTATTCTCAGAATGGCAAGTAATTTTATGGAAAGAATATCTTCATAAGTTCTGAACATCTTCAAAATATTTTTTCGAAGGACTTTCCGTATTTCTGTTTAATTTTAAGTATAACCTACTAAAAAAAAATAGTTTTTTAATATTTAATTTATTTTAAAAATAAGAACGTTAACTGACTTCAGTTAAACACCCTGTACAGTCGTCTAACGTCTTCGATTTATATAGTTGATGCCGCTATTTCTAGATATTTATAAGTATGCAGGTTCAATCCTGCGAGGCTTCTTCCTTCCTGAAAAATTCCATTGTGTCGCAATTCTTTTCAAACACATCTACAGTGCTCTGTGATTGCTTCGCGTCAGATGTGTAGGCATTATAGCTGTGGTGAATATCAATTTATTTTATTGCTCCCTCTGATTGTGTTGAATAGTTCTATTCCACCAAAGCAATAAGCAATAATCGAGGAGACTATAAACACACCCACACTGAATACGAGCGTAGATACCTCTATCTAGCCAGAGCAAAACAAACATTGTTCCCGTGTTATGTTACCTATACAGAATAATGGCAACGACGCCGTGATATAACGTGTCTTTATTTTACCGATAACTGCCAATCGGATTCCTGTGCAGATCTTAAACGCGAAATGAAAATCTGTTGCCAACATCTGATTATCGCCTTCTTGGACATAGATATATCGGCGCCCATTCAAACACAACGTTTGATTATATCGTTTTATCACACAGTTCTCGATACTAAAGTTAAACTTAACTTAATCTACATAGAAAGCCGAAATTAGTTTAATAGCTCAAACATAATTTTGTACGTACTGCGCTGTTTCTGATGCTCTTAATAAATGAATAGTTGAGAAAATAATTTTAACATATTAAGAAAGGGTTATTGTTATTAATTGTTACTTTAAAATTTGGATATTTTTACTAGAAATCACTTTAAAAATATCTAAAACTGTTAATTTTTATTACTCCTACATTACAGTGGTTTTTAAGGGGCAAAAACAGTGCACACAGTGTGCATGCTTTCCTGTTTTATAGAAGGTATCTTACAAGAAAGTATCTCAGGCCTAATTTACTAAACTGATGTTTTCGTTTCAGTTTGATGGCGTGTTTTTGGATTATGTTTTTATTAGATTTTAAAAATATTTCAATTATTTTTTGCAGTCAGTTTTATTTCTGGAATTTCTTAAATAATTTAAAATACTGAAAAAAAAATCCATACAACATTATTATGCTATACAGCTAAACGCTGTTGCCTATTCCCCTTTGTCACGCCATTAAACACCGTTGCCTATTCCCCTTTGTCACGCCATTAAACGCTGTTGCCTATTCCCCTTTGTCACGCCATTAAACACCGTTGCCTATTCCCCTTTGTCACGCCATTAAACGCTGTTGCCTATTCCCCTTTGTCACGCCATTAAACACCGTTGCCTATTCCCCTTTGTCACGCCATTAAACACCGTTGCCTATTCTCCTTTGTCACGCCATTAAACACCGTTGCCTATCCTGTAATCCATCGCCTCTCTAATGCCAGCATACCGCCTGCGTATCCTTGTTTTCTCCTTTCCCGTGGAGTCCAATAATAAATGTTTTTGTAAACTATCTATAGTTTTTTTTATGACTATACCGCCTCAATCGTAGATAGTCAATGCGATCCGTAAATGATTAATTATATGCCGTCTTCATTTATTATCTTTTGCAAACCTAACATTTCTGCACTGCACCTAAATATTAAATTTCAAGCACAATAACTTTTCGTTTCGTACCCTAATTCGTGGCCCATATGTCACAGCCAATTTGATCGTCTTACGATATTTGTGCTTGTTTGTTTCAATAAATGTTTATTCTAGTATAGAAAGTTCAAACTAACAATGACCTTTCTGCTTTTATGACCTCTTTGTTGTATTTCAGAATCCCCCGTATCCATTGTTATTGTTCCCTAAGTACAAACTTGTCAGCTTCTTTAATATAATACTTTCACTAATCGGTACTGACTAATTATCATAATTATGCATTACTAGGTATTCAGTTTTTCTTAACTTTAAGCAAATTCTGATTAACCGCCATTAAGAAATTGGGTCGCTTTCCGATTTTGATATAGAGTTTCCGAGTTTTTATGAAATTATTTGAATATGAGGAAATTGTGCAATATTATTAATTTTACAGTATTTTGACATTTTTCCGTACTTTAAACTCTTCAAAAGTATGCATAATTTGTGTACTTGAAAATTCAAATTGGTATACCTGAAAAAACGATGTAATTTGTAGCCCATCGTCTTGCTATCTGAGATTAACTACTTCCTATCATGTTTTACTAATACAGAACAATTTTTGTGAAACTTTCGTATGCTTTCTCGGGTATAATATAAAATTTAGGTTTACCATTCAAAAAGTCCTAAATCACTAAAAAAAAAAAAAAATAGTTTACTTATGTCTATTATATTTACCCGCACGGCTCTGTCAGTTAAAAAATAATAAACATATGTGAGCATGAGAATACGTTACAATAGTTCTTCGTTTGTTCCTAAATTAAAATAGTTTTTAAGAAAAACAGTAGATAACACCATGTTACAATGGTTCTCTGTTTGTTTCTAAGTTAAAATAGTTTTTTTTTAAGGAAGTATTAGATAACGCCAAGTGTAATTTTCTGCTAAATATTTATTATTAATAAGTATTTAAAATAATCTAATTAAAAATTTTTAAAGTCATCTTCGAGTGGTTGTCCACCTACGGTACAGATTTTAGGTCCCTAGTGTGTCAAATACATACAAACATTTCCTTTTATTACTATAGGTAGCATAATTTACATATATCCAATACATAGACCATAAAACGATTTTTAAAATAACTATATATGTATTATAATTTAAAGTAATCTAGTAAGTAAACTTATTAATAGGAAAATACTGCCTTGACTAAGAGTTATCAACAACGAATGGCGAACTTTGCAACCGATGCGTTATAGTTTATTATCTTCAAGAAAACTTTTATTTGGCCGTATGTTCAAGTTTACAAGTGCATCAAATAAAACCAAAGTAGTCATGTTTGGAAGCAGGTGACCTTGACAGTGATGAGATGCACTAAGGAGATGCGCAGCGAAAACAGTATATAAACTTGCAAATTTCTGGGCTGAATTATCAGTTCTTCTTGTACCACAGCAATGGCGTACATGGTAAGTGATTCTGTGGGAAATTAACTTTTCTTTAACTTACGAAAATTTATTTTAAGAAATATGCACAGAAAACCCAAAAGTTTTGTATACAACCTGTTATAGTAGAATGTTTACCAAACTATTTTTGTTTCTGTGTAATGGCTGTAGTAGTATTAGTACGTAATGGCAGTTGATTTCATAGACACATTCGAAATATTAATTACACGTATTTTCCTACAAATCGCAAGCGTTTCTGTGTTTATGTTCTATAAGATTAAAATTGCAAAACATTAAACCCCTCAAAACTATCAATAGTAATTTGAAAATATATTAATCACGTTACTTACAAATAATAATAATAACAACAACAAAATAAACGTAGCTGTCTTGCTAACAGAATGGAAGCGAATTTCCAAAAAAAATATAATTTAATGACATTATATAAATTAACATTTTAATGTACGGATATTTTATTCTTTACAATTAAAGAACAAGCTAAACCATAATTGCAGTAAAAATGTATTGCTAAAAGTATGAGTGTATTTCGCGGCACGCAACTCACAAGTTACCGGTAGGCTAAGTGTAAATGGATTGCCAAACTCATTTATTTATTTACTGCCTAAACGTAACCTATTTTAAAACAATTTTAGTCTACTTGAATAAAATTCGAAAAGCCTTTTTTATAGTATTTTACAAAATGTACTCAAATATTATTAATGAAGATATTGTTATGCAAGATAGTGTTATGCAATAGATACAATCAAAATATAATTTAATTAGTTTATTCTAAAAATCATGTACTTAGTAAACTAAACATGTTTAACGTCATGATATAAATACTTGAAACATAATACGTTAGATAAATTTTCAATACAATTTACTTAACACACTTTTTTTAAGTTTATGTTCAAATCACAAAGTAAAATAAAAAGTCACTTTTTATTATTTTTTTTAGAATTGTAAAAAAAGAATAAAAAGTAATTAGATTTTTACTGTGAGAATACCTTTTAAGAGCAATCATGTTAGAAAGGTTTTACTATTAAAGAACTGTTGGTTGTTTTCCACACAAAAAAATTCTTGATAATTATTTAAAACAGTCCTGTCCAAACAAAGTTGACGGCTTTTTATTGGGGTTGTTAAACTAACTTTACTTTAAGCTAGTTGCATTTTTTTGTGGGTACTATTTCTTATATTTTTTTTTTTTTTTTTTTTTGTGTTTAACGTCCGACTATTGTGAACACTTGGGCTAATGCAGACGGTGGGATGATTTATAGCGTATGAAAATGCCAAGCCCTCGCCGGGAATCGAACCCGGATCTTCGGGGTGAAAGCCTAGTACGCTATCCACTAGACCACCGAGGATATTTCTTATATGAAGATAAACGTATATCACATTGAACAAATACAAACATTACTAAATATTTACTTATGGTAAAATAATCCTTGCTCGCTCATTGTGAATGTATAATAACTGAAATAACACCTTGTTGTCCTTAAGTTCAAAAACGGGAAGATCGACAAAATCAGTATAACTAATTCAGAAAGAACTTGACCGGCGTCTAATAATCTTCCTAGAATTATTACTTAATCTTATGTGTTCTAATACAAAATTTACTTTATTTTATTAAAATTTGTAAAGCGTATTTTGTATAATATTTTTAGTCTTTTTATCTTTATACTATGTACATTGTTTTGTAGTATTTTACAAAATGAACTCAAATAGTATTAATGAAGATATTATTACGCAGGTCCTTCTACTTGCTTCTACATTGCTAGCCGCAGCTGTGGCACAAGCACCAGCCCAGTCAAAATACTACCCTGGCTGGCAACAATATAATTATCCAGGTTGGCAAACATATGAAAACGATCCATACCCTCGCTACAGCTTCTCGTACAACGTTCACGACCCTTACACAGGAGATACAAAGAGCCAACAAGAAAGTAGGGATGGAGACTATGTCCAGGGCAGCTACAGTCTTATCGAACCCGATGGATCCAGGCGTACCGTGGACTACACTGCTGATGATATCAACGGATTCAACGCCGTTGTCCAGAAAGCAGATGCCACACCGATGATTGCTTACGAACCTACTGCCTTTACGTACTCTGGACCTGGGGCGTCATCCAGGCTTGCTGGTAGTAGGACTCCAACCGTACCGTTCCCAAGATCTCCATCTCCTGTCTATTCCAAGTTTGGTGCTCCAGCAGTGTTTAACAGCGATTCTTCAATTTCTCGCGCGGCTCCGTTCTCTTCAGCTCCTGCCACTTCTTACAATTCTGTTGCTTCTCCTCAGTTCCCGTCAGCACGATCCCCTTACCAGCAAGGCCCCTTTGCTTATGCTCCAGCTCCAACCCCTTTCGCTGCTCCTGCTCCAAAAGCTGCAAGTCAGTTATTTTCAGGAGGCAACAACTTCGCCCATTTCTCTTCACCTAAGTCTTCATTCAACTATTAAAAGTTGGTACCAATGATAAGTACTGATCTAATTTTGTTAAGACAATCGACGGACATTCCATGTGAGTTTTGTATTATTTTAATGTTTTTATAATAAATATAATAAATAAAATGTGTTTTTTATTTTTATTTTTTCGGCTTTTGTAGATCAGTGTTATATAAACTTTTAAAACAAAATAAACTCTTTAGTTTTAATTTAATTTAATTTATACCGGCTACCAACAATAGTGTGCGACAGCACACAGCTGTCTCGCTGATGTATTTGTTGTGAAATTCTAAAAAGGGACAGAAGTTAATACACCGCATAAACTAACATTTCAATATTAAAAAAATATTACAGGACAAATATGTATTTATAAAAGTATGTTTTCACAATCGTAATCAGCTTTATACTCTGCATAAATTAGTATTTAAAATATTTACTGTAATTACGTATGCAGATTTTACGCTGACCATGATAATTAAATAAGGTTTTCACAAATTAGGCATAAATTTCTTTAACGTTGCCATTTTGAAATGGTTCAACGAATTTTTCTGAATATCAAACTTGTCGAACTTCAACAAAATCTATTTTTTAAGCAAAAAATGAATTAAATCGAACCAAAGTTGCAAATGCTTAAGTGCTAAATAAATAATAATAACTCGTGTTGTTGACAGTCCTTCAAAAATTGTTATAGACATCAGAACAGTGCTCATTCTTGTTTTACCATGACGGTCGCTCCAACAGCTCATTTTTCGATTGAAATTCGACCAAAATATCAAATTGTTTAATCATTAAAACTAGCCACCTGCAACTTACTCTATGATTTGAGGGAAACGAATTACTCAGAACTAACAACATTAAATGAAAAAAATCATTTAAAATTTAGTTCGACACGAAGAAAATCATACTTGGACGAAAAACTGATTTTGGTAATATACAGCTGTGAATCTCCAGTCCGATCGTTCTGTTTGGAAACAACAGTTATTTCTTAAACTCTGCATAACTTACAATTTCCAGAACATTTTAATCTTACACTTGTTGAAGATGTCGGAGTTCACCAATGTAATCAGAGTTTAAGCCTACATAAATTAGTATTTTTTAAATTTTAAGTGATATGTTTATGCAGATGTTAACGTTGAATCTATATTCAAAATAGTGTGTTAAAATTGTTATAATTGTTTTAAGAATTTAAACACCATTTTAAAAGGGTTGGTCACAGTTCGCTGGTAGCAAACATGGCTAACCTATTACTTTCTGAAAGTGCATTGGAACCGTTTATACATGATGTTATTGAATGCTGTATTTTTTGTAAATTCGTTGTCATTACGCGAGACAACTGCGTGCGGCCATTAGTTAGATCTGTTCTAGTTTTTAGAGCTTTTTAATTATAGATTCTTTATCTATAAAATAAACTCGTAATAAATATTTTTTATCAACAATTTCTAATTAATGTTTACATTGTTACAGGTAAGGTTAGAACGGAGTTGCACAACACTTGTGGGACGTTTTGTGCAGTAAGTAGTAGATTAGGTCTTGATAGATTGAGTTCTAGATTGTTTTCTGTGTGTGTTCTAATTTCAGTTGTTTCTAACTATAATCTTAATTTAACCGGCGTTAAAAATTTAAGTTATTTTTAATCAAATACAAATTAAAATACACTACCATGGAATGAGAACATCACTTTAAACATTTTAATTATTTTAATTAATTACAGTTCATTAGTTGGTACGGTCAACCGATGAGTCTTAAATGAGCAGATGTATACGACGTGAGTGTGTTGAGGACAGTGTAACAGTACTCCAGTATTACTTACGTATTTCGGTATTATTTAATATATTTCGATATTTTTAATATATTTGGTATATTTCCATACATATTATATATATTCATACTGTACTTTGTTGTACATCTAAGTCTTATATCCCTCTATACATTAAGGTATATTTTGATATATAAAGAAATATTTTGGCATATTCTTATATGCTTCGATATATTAGAAATACTAGTATTTTTTGTCGTATTTAGATATAATTATATTTAATTTTCCAAAATGGCGGCCAAGTTTATACATTTTAATGGAGCTCTGCGCATTTTATACTGTTTTTTGTATTTTATGAATGATGTTAAAACTATTTTGTTTTTGGCATTTTTACGATGAACCTAACCATTTCAACAAACTCTTTAACTAGCTGCACCCTCTTCTCAGAACCTTGTTAAGCTCAAAATGAACTACAATTACACTATGAACTGCAATGCGATCTTTTAAAAGCGCCGATCGCTTACATTTTCCTTAGGTACTGTATTAGGTAAATACAGTTTTATTAATTTAACAAAATTTTATTGAAATCTTTAAAATAGGTGTTTGATCTTTCTGAATTTTTAAGAGTTTTTAGTCAAAAAATTTATAACGTTAAACTTTTTTTTAGGATATTGGTAAATACACCTTTCACTACCACTTTTAAAATAAAATTCAAAACCACTTTTTTACGCTAAAAATAGTATGCACTCGCCAAAATCTCAATATTCATTTTTTTCGAGTAAAAATTAAAAATCGTAACCAAAACTTAAAACTGATAGTTTAATATTAGAAACATACTTTGTAAATATTTTCATATTTTTATTGTTTTACTTTATTTATTAAAAACCTAATTTGAAAACGTAATAAATAAAGTAATGTTTCATAATTATTAAATACGTTAATAGAATCAGTAAAAACTTGTCACTGAACATATATATAGACTTAAAAACCAGTGCAGCCAACCTAACCTAGTTTCACTGCTGTTGCCTATAACCTTCTGCAGAACAGAAAATAATCTAGCCAAGTTGGCATTCAAGATTAAGTTAATATTATAGTTAACTTTCCCTTCGTCTTCAAACTGCCTGTCTGTCTTTTAAAATAAATGGTGCAAAACATTGTACTTCAATATATACTAGCGGCCATTCTTGGCAGTTCCACTGGCCAATTCCGCTTTGACTCCTTAATTACTTGAAATACTAAATTATAAAGTTAGCATATACTGATGAAATGATATATAAAAATATGTTTCCTAAACCTTTATCTTATTTATTAAAAGAGGTCTTAATTTTTAAGAGTTCCAAGTTAATTGTATTATATCTACACGATTCGTGACTGTTAGATATGAAAAAAGATGTATCTTTACGTGAATGTATGACTCGCATTCTAAAATAAAATCTATTATTTCGATTTGGTTAAAGTAATGTTTAAATGCCTTCCCCAATATCAAAATTTTAATAATATCCTTAGAGCACTCAAAAGTCATTGCAATTAATAATCAAAATACAATATTTTTTTCTAAATTGTTTAACAATTTCAACCGAAATCTATTTGTAGTCCGTGGCGAATCAAGTAATATGTATTTCCCCTAATTCAACCGCAAATTTCGATTCTGAAGCTAAAGAAATTCGGTGATTGTGATAACTTGAAGACTTTTTTCGTTGTTAGGTCCTTGTTTTTGTTTTTTCAGTACATTACCTTTTGAGTACATTATTACTTGAACAATCATGATTTTGGATGCTTCATGAACAGTGATTATAGTTCGATCAAACTTTATTTAAAATATGAGCGAATTTCTTCAAACCGTTTTGGACTGTCTAAGATTGTCACCTTCGTATATCCGTAATGTATGTATATATCCGTAATGCATGTATATATATGTAATGCATGTATATATCCGCAATGTATGTATATATCCGTAATGCATGTAGGAAGAAAAATATGACAGAGGTGCGACCTTCACTCATGCACACATAAGTAGACATCTACCAGGAACCATTATTGAAAGGCTCTCGACAAAAAACGGACATTCGAATTAAGCACACTATTTTTCATAACTTTTATAAGGTCAGTATCAACAAAGTTTATATTTTTTCTGATTTCAGAATTGTAAACAACGTTACAATCTAAATAGAATAGCATTTTTAATTTTTTAATTTCACTATAAAGCGAAAGTGACCATTACCCACTGTTGTGTGTTTATTTTCGTATTATCGATCACTTTCGAAATGATTATTTGTGCAGATTTCAACGGTGGTTGCAAAAGTGAAATCAGTTTTTCAATGAGTATCAGATAAACATTTTGATTTTCAGAGATTTTTAATGACTGGCTTTTGCGAAATAACTAACGTGTCTTAAGTATTACCAACAGTTTTTTTCAAG
This sequence comes from Callitettix versicolor, assembly GCA_022606455.1. NCBI lineage: Eukaryota > Metazoa > Arthropoda > Insecta > Hemiptera > Cercopidae > Callitettix > Callitettix versicolor. The sequence continues at coordinate 58,137,341 of CM040189.1, forward strand.
TTTGAATAAAATTTCGTGGTTCGTTACCTTACCATAATATCCGTTCTTCAAAGGACATTTTCAACATAAAATATGAATCAATAGCTTACCTTCAACATAAAATATGAAACAACAGCTTATCTTCAACATAACATATGAATCAACGTCAATATACTTTCGAAATTAAACAGGTAAAATTAACAGTTATTACCTATGGTTTTCATTAACTTAGTATCTTATAAATTAACTTAGGCATTAACCTTACTGGTTAATTTGCATTGTAAAATGTGTTAATGGAACGGCCTTCATTGTAAGATCCAAAGCCGGCACCTTGAAATGAGCGCCGATCCTGATATCTAGATTTGAAGGGATATATATAGGCTATATATATATATATATATATATATATATATATATATATATACACACACACACACACACACACACACACACACACACACACACACACACACACACACACACACACACACACACACACACACACACACACACACACACACACACACACACACACACACACACACACACACACACACACACACACTGGGACTTCTGACTTGGAGCGAGAAGAACCTCAAAGATGCCAGATACAATTTTGGCGAAATGTCTGACTAAAGCTTCTTCCAGAAACAATTGTATCGAACGGATGTACAGAATTTCAAAAACAGTGTATAAAAAAATGCTTTTGGAAATTCACTTCCTTCATGTCTGCTAGATGCAGACTTTAAATGAAATTAATTGTTTGCAATTAATAAAATATTTACAGAATTGTATAAACATAAAGCTAACGATATGTCATATTTCAATCAGGATTGCATCTCTTTTATGTGTTGTTAAGCTGCGATAAGGTTATAATTATGTGTAGAATGTCAGAATAATGTAGATAAGTAGAGAGCGATTAACATGGATATGTCGAGGACAAGTAGTGACATAGTGACAAGGCAGTGTAGATTAAGTGATGGTCTTTAAAAAGCTATACTTAGTAACAAACTACTGAACCCCGGTGCAATTTGCCAGCTATCACACAGTACCAATTATTGTATCTTCTAATCTAAACCACGTAAATTTTTAATAGCCTTTGTTTTAAAAAGAAGACTCAAATGGCAACAATCCTTTTTATATCGATCGCCATTTTGAAACTTTTAAGCGAATTTTATTGTTCAAAATATTTGTGTTCAAGTTTAAATAAAGTATGACCAAATAGCACGTGAAAGTGTTACACGTGCGCTTACACACACACACACACACACACACACACACACACACACACACACACACACACACACACACACACACAAATAAATAAAAAACAATGCTCAAGATTCTTTTTGTTTAATGTTACATTAAAATTAAAATGCAAAGTTACTTATCTAGCATTATATTATTGTAAAAAATTATATATACCAATAGTTATAATATTTGAAGACTTCTTCATCGTTTCGTTTTTATTATTTTGTAGTATACTCATAAAAATGTAAAACAACTTTTAAAGCTAAAGTTATCTTTCAAAATGGAACAAAGCTAAAAAAAGGAAAAAATAACTTATGTTGTATAGTCTGTATAAATATAAGTAAAGGCACTTGATATGTGTTGCAGCACGTTGTTGGCTCTATTAATTAAATTGAACTTTCTGATCGATGCTCGTTTAGACTTCCGAGCTTTGTAACTAAATAGCCGAAGAGGGGAAACCGGAAGTCAGGAAAAACGGAAATAAGTTATTTCCTCAAACACTATAGGTCAATAGCAGCACACCTAGTGGATAATTACAGCCTCCTAGACTCAAATTAAGTTGTTAATTAAACTCATAGACTCGTAGATGATTTACAAGCTCACCCGGAGTCCACAGTTAGGTTTCACTTATTAAGGCTCTTCCAGGACTCATCTTTGTGTCTTTATATTTTATATTTTAATTTTATCGGAATTTTTTATTGAATAATTGTAATCTAATTTTTCTCAAACGTTATTCGCAAGCATGTAAACAAAATGTGCAGAACGTCGTGTTTAGGAGCTAGAGAGATAAAATAGTAAAACGTCGATTAATTTCTCAAAATTGTTTTATTAGGTTCTCTCTATCTCTATCTCTCTCTCTCTCACACACACACACGCGCATGTGTGTGTGTGTATATATATATATATATATATATATATATATATATATATATATATATATATATATATAAAGAGAAAGAGAGGGAGAGAGAGAGAGAGTACAAATATTAATTATCCTTCGATAAATGATCTAGAGTGTAAGGTCGGCGCTTATTTCAATTTCTTGAATCTAGATTCTTACTATGATGGTTGCTACAATAGCCTATTTTCTAAAGTTAATTCACCAATAAATTTGCTAGTACTGTATATCAGGTTGTAAGAATTACGTTATTTTTCTTCAAGCTCACTGATTGTGCCACCGTTACAGGTAAGTTTAATGTACCTGAAGCCTGACGTTGCATTACACGTTGATACTCAGTTATTTATATTCCTGTTTGCGCCGTACAAGTCACAAGCTGTTTATTGGATAATAGAAAAGTAAGAAGCAGAAAATGCTTTATAAAAAATAGCGTAGAACCAGTTCTGGACAGACCTGTTGTAAATTCAATATAGAGGTTTTTTACATGCGTTCGTGACGACATCCTGTGGGACCATCCGTTCTGATTTAGGTTTTCGTCCTAAAATAAATGAAACTCGATATTTTATTAACAAAATGTTTTTTACAATAAAGCCTGGAGCGTCGAATTTGAAGAAAGAAAAATATATTGCTTACGTCACCTTTAAAACTGTCCACTAAAGTATGCGTTTGTAAATTAAACATCAGGACCTTTATAAATCTGTTTAAGAGCTGCAAGGCATTTAGTTTTAAATGTTTAGTGATTTAAATATTGTCCTTAAATAAGTTTCTGTAGCGAGACTCTCCAGGCTTGGAGGAAACCAGTTCTGTAAGAACCGTCCGGATGCGTTGTGTTGCACGGTTTTAATCGATTTACGAGATGGTAGACTAATATAAACTTAAATACGACATTCATTTTACTTAAAATCCTGTTGGAAGTGTAATAAAAAGTTTTATTCTTTTTCGTTTTTTTACGTTAATATAATTTTATTTTATTTCCTCCCCCCCCCATGTGTTGTGCATGCTGGATGAAAGAACAAAACAAAATTAGATAGCCTATGTCTAAAAAAAAGATAAAAAAACGGTTTTAGGAATGAAAACTTACATTATAGATGAACTAAGATTCGTATTAGCTGTATTGAAATTATATTTTTTACATAGTAAGGTGCAATATTTAAATGTAGAATTTAATTATAAAAGCTATGGCTAAACTTTTTCAAAACATTTTTATGATATAAGCGTTATTTACTTTCAACTATTACAATTAGTATTTATGTAATATTTACGTTTAATAATAACATTTTATTTTAAGAGCACAACATACGCTTATTGATAACAGAAACGTTATTAGTGGCAGAGTTACATTAATGTATTTACTAGCAGACTATTTCACTTGTAAAATTAATGTTAAAAAGTAGATTATTATTTGTAATAGCTTTTTATAATTATCGTTTTATCGTAAAACTTCTTCAGTAATGATTTCATTAAAAACGACACTTTACATAAAAAATATAATGAATTTTTACAGTAAATGCAAAGAAAACAAATTAAAAGTAATCAATAGACTTACTCATGTTTCTATTCATGTATATTGTACATTTTAATTAATTATTAAAATGAGACAGGAAATTCAAGAATTTTGAGAACGAAAATAACTGACATTCTTAATGTAATATCTTTTTTCGCTAGGGATGTTGTAATTTTGTAGAGTACATATCCTAGCTTCAAACGTTTTATAATTGTTGACACGTTCCGGAATACTTCCATTTTCAAAACTAATTGATATACTCAATAATTAATTATTACTGAGAACAGTAATAAATTATGAAAATGGAAGTATTCCGAAACATGTCAACATATATAAAGTGTTAGAAGCTAGGAAAGACAAAGATATGTACTGTACAAAAAACAAGCGAAAATAACATCCATTTTAAGGAATTAGTTGAATATATTTTCTCTAATTGTACATCACTTACGTGTAACTTAATGGTGTATGTTTACAATGGTTGAAAAATCCTTTTATATTATCGAAGAGCTTTATCTGTTAGAACTAATTCAACTGACGATATTAATAGTTTGACCCGGATGTACGGTAAGCGTTTGGTCCATATGAAAAAACTGTGTAACCTCGAGAGGAACCATAGTTTGATCCATTGGAACTGTAACTGTTGGATCCAGATAACCCATAGCTGTTTGATCCAGTGGAATTATACGGCACGTAAACACGAGAGAAGTCATAGTTTGATCCAGATGCCCTGTAAACATTTGATCCAAATAATCCTTAATTACTTTCTCCAGAAGTACTATATCCGTATTCTCGAGATCGGGGAGAATAGTTTGACCTGGCAGATACGTAAATCGGAGTGGTATATGCAACAGGAGTAACAACCGCTGTCGTTGTAGCAGGAGCAGACGAAGGATGGTTAATAGGTTCTCTGCGTACCACGGCGTTAAAGCCGTTCTGAGAATCAGTTGTGTAGTCCACCACACGACGGCTGCCGTCAGGCTCTACAAGGCTGTAGCTACCTCGGACAGAGTCTCCGTTGCGTTCTTCGTGCTGGCTCTTCAAGTCTCCGGTTCTGGTGTCGTGAACGTTGTACGCATAGCTGTATTGAGGGTTAGGGTCGTATTCGTTGACACTGGTACCTGGGGCGTAGGAAGGCTGAACGTTATAGGCAGGTTGGCGTACTGGAGCTGAAGATTGTTGTTGAGGGTTGTAATTGGAAGCAGCAGGGAAGTATGCTGGCGGGGTGGAGTACAGTGCGGTGTTACCGCCTCCTGAGTGACCTGCTTGACTCGCGGCCAAAGCAATTACAGCTAACAGTACAGTTGCCACCTACGGGAACAATACAACGAGATCAACAATAATTCATTACATTTACCTTCCCTGTGGATTTTATTGTAGATTTATAATATTTATGAGTAGTCCATTGTCGAAGCTGTTTCGTAATGCAAGGTATGAAACAGCATAATATTGCTGCCAAGATAGCGTTTCGTCGGGTCTCCGTTGATGGAGGAGACTTTTAAGAACACACTGAGAGTTTTAGAGCGTGTCACAACTCACATAGTCATTACTCACCGAGCGAAACGAGGTCTGTTTTAACTCGACTGTTCAGCTTTTGGTTTGTGTGTTTTCGTTAGTTTGTTACGCATTTTTGGCCAAACGCTAATGCCGATTGTTTTGAAATATTGTTCGAAGTTATATAAAGCCCAAATTCATCTTTTTTTTAAGTGAAACCAAATTAACATTTTTTCATATTTATTTCCGTTCAAGATGGCGGCCTCTGATTTAACGATGACGAGTACACAATTTTAATCAAACGCCATTGGCTGATTGTTTTCGAAATGTGGTACAAAGGTACCTTTTATAAAGCCCAATAGACGTATGTGTAAGATTTTCTGCCATTCACTTCTGTATCAAGATGGCAGGCTCTGATTCAACTATTAGAGGTAGTTGCTCGTTACTTCCTGTAATACTGGCTAGACTGCAAAACCTATTATAATTTTTAACGCTTCAAGGAGAAAGAGAGTAAAATTACCAGTGAAGTTGGTCCAGTAACATTTATTTATTTTATTTATTTATTTTTGTAAATATTACAGTTACCGATTAAATTTATTACGAGTGCTGTCTTGGAGAGCTCTGTATAGTAATTCAGAATATACTGCGAGGTCGGCTATTCTTTGAACTAGTATAGTTTATGTGTCTGTAACGTGTCTGAATGCAAGGAAATATTGTGATTCATTATTACCATAAACTACCAGTAATCCAAGGTTCACTATTTTTGTTAATCAAAAACTTGCATAATCATCTCAAAGCTTATTCTGAGTAGGCTATACATTACAATGATATAAACTACAATCACTTCTCTTGTTTTCGGTTACGACCTCGACGTCTTCTGACAACACTCATGGCTGTAAATCTTTTACATTGAAATATTTACATTATAAATAATGTAATTTAATGAACAATGTAAATAAACATCACCTCAGCGTGACCATACCGGAGAAAGTATTACCCACAATATTAGTTTAATGAATATAGTTTGTTGAAGTATAAGCAGTTGTTTGCTTAATTTTGTGTTTTATGTAAACGTTTTCCTCCCCAATAATATGACGGTTTATAAATTTATAACAGTATCAACGATGTCTATCAATTCAGACATTACTACTTTCTGACAAAATATTTTTATCCAAATTTTATGCTTACAAGTTAATTAATTCGAGTCCATGCGTTTTAAAATTAATGCAGTAATACTTAATTCGTGACTGCTGTATCATTTTTTTTATAAATGTATATAATAGTGTTTGCACTGTGTGTGTGTGTGTGTGTGTGTGTGTGTGTGTGTGTGTGTGTGTGTGTGTGTCTGGAATTACTGTCTTTAACAAAACATGTTAACAATCAATAGCAACAAACAATGCTTACGTGTTTAGCCATGTTTGTTTTGTGCAGACAAAGTGTTCCAATGTACTTTGAGGGGAGTTGCAAGTATATATATATATATATATATATATATATATATATATATATATATATATATATATAGTCTATATATAGCTGATACAGTAATGCTTCGCTAACTTTCCATATCTTGTTTCGTTTTTTCTAATATTTTTTCTAGTGTATTAAAACCATGGAATCCGTAATACCAGGGTGTGGCGACTGATTTTAATTCATACAATAGCAACCGTCTCGTTGACGTGATACAAGCGGATTTACAAAAACTAAAGTAATATTTCGAAAAGCAGAAATCAAACTTAGAGCTGAAATATTTATTTTTAATTTCATTACGATAATTAACTAAAATCAGCATCAATTAGTCTTAATTTTTTTAACTGAATAGCTTGCTGAAGTGATCCTATTTTAGTATCAGTCAATTTTAAAATGCCTATTTGTGCACATTTTATCACTGATTTTGATAGTGAATCCGTTTTTTTTAACCAAATCGGACTATATAGGCTATATCATTTTAAATGACTACACAACCTAACACCAAAACTTATTTAATGACCCGCTAGATCTCCATAATGGAGGCTCCAGTAGTTTGTTTTCCAAAGGCAAATTCAGTAATAAGTAACAATATTCGTACTTCTTTGACATTTTAAACGTTTCGAAAGTAAATATTACCTTCAGGTATTTATTATGCTCTTAACGTTAACCAATAATTTTTACGTAGTGTGTAGTTTTCAAGTATTTACTCAGTGCGTACAAAATGTATTATTGTTTTATCTTATTTCATAGTATAGTCTTAAATAATTCTTAAGTCTGTGTAAGCATATACAATTTAATAATCAAAAATGTTCTCATTAAACACAATTAATTACAATAATCACTTTATTATTTGTTTTGCTTTAATAAAATACTTAAATATTTCAATATTAATAATAATTAATTACTTCTATTCATTGTAAACATTGGCGATAAATATAATAATCTCGACGGAACTGGTATTTTCGAAAGAACAACGCAATTAGCTCTTTAGGTGCGCATTATATCCACTCCCAGCAGCACTGTAGCGTTAAAAGTTTATCTTTTTAAATTGTATATAGAGTAGATTTATTTTTATGAAACATACGAATATATTAGAACAGTGATGAAACCATTTTACTGATAATTATTTTACTGAAAATTAAACTGATATTATTATTGAATGAACGTTTATATTTTCAAATATAAATAATGCTAACAATATTTATTTAATTGTATACAAATTTAATAATCTGTTTACAAGGAAACCTAGTAGTCTATATAAACAGTGTTTTGATTTTTTTTTAATCTTACTTCATTGTAGGTATACAAAAACGTTTGTTTGTAATTTCGCAGTATCATTTTGTTTTCTGTCGGAGCAGTCGAGGATGTAGGTAAACTTTTTCGAGTTTTAATTGAGCACGCATTGCTAAAGCCAGTGTAGCTTGAGCAGCAAGATTCTTTACCGGATTTCCGGGCACTAAAGCAAGGAGGTAAGCCTTTGGTAGTTTAGATATCCCTGAGTAAGCGTAGTCCCTTATAGAGCGGCGACTCGTGCAAAGGCTGAAGTATCATAAGGAGACGCAATTCCGAATACTCTTCTTATGGCTGCATTAAAACCAATACCAGGGCCGGATGTGTTCTATCCTTCGTAAACGTCTGGATCGATCAGTCTGTAACGTCTTTGTACGTAATCCCCGTCGTGAGTCTCATAATGGTCCTTGATGCCTCCGGTACGAAGTTCCTGTACTTTGTAACTGTATTAGTATCTGGGAATGGGATCGAAATAACCC
>CM040189.1:58150702-58265702 GCA_022606455.1 Callitettix versicolor
GTTTTTTTTTGTCCCATGCATTAAAACTATCGAATCATTGATATCAGGGCGTGGTTGTTTCGATTTATAATAACGTACAATACTTTTTTTAGTAATTTTTAAAACGTTTCGAATTAAAGTATACAAGTTTATACTTAGTGCCAGATAATTTCGTAATTCCTAAGAGATGAGATTTTGTGTTAGGCAAGCTAAATCAGCAAAAAAATTAAGTTCGGTCAAAGATTATTATCAGCACGAGTGTATTAATTTTATAGAAGTATATTTACTTCCGGTCTTGATCTCTAGAACAAGTACAAAATTTGTATAGCAGTGGTTTTGATGGTGGTGTAGCCAATTAACCAAGTATATTACTCATAAAGTCTGTTCGTCCTCTTTAAATTGGCGGCCATTCAAACCTTTGAAAAGACGAGAATGAACTCAACGGCGGTCAGGATTTAGTTTTCAGTTTCAATAAAATTTAATTTGACGCTAATTCATGAAAGCATTAATGCTGATTACGAGGTGAAATCATTTTTTCAAAACAATGTAAAATAAAAACTTTGTACATTTATAATATTTTGAACAGCCTATATTTGTGAATAGATAAACAGATTGTATTACGTAACAAATTTGTTCTTCATTACAGAAACTGCTTGTAGAGAAGTTCGCTTACGTGATGTTAGTGTTCTTAGTTTTGTGAAACTCGTTTTATCCCGTCAGCGAAACAGCTGCGTGCTGCAATTATTACAATTATCGAAAATTTTAAAATACTTAGAAAATTAAAATAAGAGTTAAGAATAATCAGTATATTTTTATATACAAAAATAAGTTTTAAAATGTTTAATTTTCGTAAGCTATATTTTCTTTGTGAGATACTCTCACATTACGAGTATAAAACATTACAACACATGCTCATAAATAAAATTAACACTAGGCAAAAATAAATACAAAAAAGTGCTTTGATTATGGTATAGGAATCATTCGAATGTTGATTGTTGTAGCTACGCTTGCAGCTGCTAATCCCCGCAGAGGGGTGCAGACTAGCTGCACCTATTGAGAGGATTTAGACGTCCTTGGCGGTATCCGAGTCTAACACACTTACACTTGCAACACTACACTTATGACTTTAACACTTTACTCTCACACATTTAGGCAGGCGTTAATAGCCCTAATGCGCTTTTCATCTTAAAATAACAACAACAAAAATGCAGCTGCTAATTTATGTTTGTGTGGACATAACGAAAAAAACGTCTTCAATATTTTTACATTTTACAGCCGTGTACGAAAGTATCGTTGCTTAGCACGTGCATTCAGTTAGTAGACCCTAATTAATAAATTTTACTTAACGAACTTAGAAAGGAGAATTTATTCTTCCTTGTGTTGTTGTTGTGGTGCATTAGTTTTTCTTAATAATATTAGTAAATATATATAATTTTAAACAAAACAAAATTCATTATTTTATCTCCCATATATCACACTTTCAACAGAGCGACGATTTTTATTTCCTGTACATATTGCACAAGACGATTTTTAGTGATAAAAACTAATAATGTGTATACACTAATATTTATAATTCCTTTTATTTTATTAAAAAAATATTACATAATTTTTTAAATGATAACAAAATTAAAAAATGTCTATCATCAATACCCGTATCCAGATGGAGCTCCTTTGTAGAGAGTTCCGTAGGTTGCAGCGGGAACGTATGGAGCTGTAGGTCTATATCTAGCACGTTCATAACCAAGTGGCGCTCCGTACTTGGACGAAATTGAAGAATAAGGCGCAGTACCAGGACCAACTATCGTAGCTCCTGCAGCATAAGGACCAACAACACCACGTCCATTGTAACCAATACCAGCGGTGGGCGCGATTCCACCTTCTTTGCTGACGACCGCGTTGAACCCAAGAACAGGATCCGCTGTGTACTCAACAACACGCTTCGAGCCATCGGGTTCGATTAAACTATATCGTCCTTGGACAACGTCTCCGTTCCTGGTCTCTTGTTGATCCTTGAAATCTCCGGTGAGAGGTTCTTGGACGCTGTAACTGAATGAGTACTGAGGATTTGGATCGTAGTTGTCATCCGATGCAGAGTATGGTACGCGAGCTCCTGCGTAGTTTGCTGCGGAGTATGGCAACCTTGATCCTCCGTAAGACGCTGCGGCGTATGGTAAACCTGCACCTACATAGTTCGCCGCGGAGTAAGGTACCCTTGATCCTGCATTTGGTGCTGCTGCGTACGGAAGACCTGCGCCTGCATAGTTTACCGGCGAGTATGGAAGACCGGCTCCTGCATAAGGTGTGGCTACACGTGCTGTAAGTCCACCGGCGTTGGTCGTGACCATAAGGAGACCCGCCATCAGGAGTCGCTGTAATATAAGACATTTTTTAGCTCCAAATATTATAAATTATAAATTTGTTTTCATATCACTGACATTAAAAACACAAGTATCCTTGCTTAAAAATTATGATTGCTATTTGTAAAGTTAAAATTGTTTTAATTATTTGTCTTTTTTAATTTTTAATTAATGTTGTATTTAAAAGCAAATATAGTATAAAAATGGAATAATTGTTTGTAGTATGATGCAGTTATTATTTTAATATGTTTTATTTAAATTTTTATTTTTAAATTTTTATTAAATGTTTATTTTAAATGTTGTATTTAAACATTTAACAAAGACTGTACATTGAAAGAAAATATTTAAAATTTAGAAACTATCTTTTCCTGTTTTTTTCACAGAACTGACGTATTGTGATAGAAAAACAAATCTATCTTGAGATTTTGGTGAATATATCAGGTCTAAGGATTAAAAAAAAAAGAAGATATTATACGAGTACTAAACGCTAAAACTAAACAGATTGACAAATTTCGATGAAATTCGTCGTCCTTTACTTAAAACTGGCTTTAAAGTATTTCATGAAATTTTGTTCGAAATAAAAAAAAATGTGTGGGTCCTTATAGTTCCTAAATATTCGATCGGTATAGATTAAAAACAGGGAAATTGCTAACTGTTCAAAACCGCTTTGTTAAATTTTTGTGATATAAGAAAATACATAAAGTCAAAACACCAAAATTTGACTGTTCCAATTCCACATTGCGTTAGATTTTGGGGGGATTTTTTTCGAATCGTTAAGTTTTTTAATATTTTAATTTTAGAGAATTCAATTACTTTTAGAGAAAGTTTGTGCAATATTTTAGCATTAATTATGAATTATGTTTTTTAGAATAAAGTTCTAAATTTTTATCAGTTAACGTAAGTACCGAACATACCCAGTATAAATTTTTGTTTTGCAACATGATGAGCACAGATCGAAGCAATGATCTGTTGCAGGAGTGACTGAAGAAACAATTTACAGATGAGCTTATATACACTGGTACCTGATTACACTCCTATCAAGGAAAGCAGCTCAACTAACTAACACTTTCATCTATCATTTTATAGGCTACTTCAACTTCAGGCTCGCGTTCTAAATTAATAACCTAGAAAAATATCCATCTTGTGACCATCGATAATGTATTGCATCATACTTTAACAAAGTTACTGCAGCTTAGATTAAATCGAACGTCGTTACCTCTCGGTAAAATATTTTTTGCCTGGGGGGTGGGACTAAATTAACCCACTACTTTGCCTGTCTGCTGGCAACTGTGAATTTGTTCCGCTAAGCCGAAAAAAAACTATGGTAGCAAAAAACCCTTAAATTTAACATAACTAATAAACAATTTATTTTTTTTAAGAATTCAGCTACTTTAATAACAACCAATAAAACAACTGGTCTTCCTCACTGGGTATATCTGCAAATGTTTTTACAAAAAAACAACAATTTTGTTGAAATTATTGAATTGGTCTCGCTTACATTTCTTAAGATACGAAGTTAAATCATGAAAAAAATCTTTGTATTTTAAAAAATCCATTCGTTTTCAAGGCCTGTGAATAAAAAACGCCGTTTTCAACTCTGTGACTGTGTTCCTGCACTGCGCAGGTGGTCATATTTAAACGAAATTCTTTAAAAATTAAAAAAAACATTTTTAAAGCTCTTTTGGTCGAAAAAATTTAATACATGATTTTCTCTAAAGTCGGCAATAAATGTTTGCTTAAATGTAGTCCGTAAGTATCAAAAGAAACCCGTTGCTGTGGCCGATTATTTATATGTTTAGATTCGTAAAATACGAAAACGATTTTTAACAAAAGATTAAAATCTAACCTTAAAAATATTTTTTATAATCACTAATTAGATATTATTTTCTTAAGCGTTAATTTTCTGAAATTTATAATGTAATTTAGTAAAACTATTATCGGTCTTTCTTAAACTAATGTTAATTCAACTCACTTTCAATAAATTAATAATTGTATTTTACGCACTGTGAATTGTGTCGAATCGACAAGCAATTGTTCTTTGGAGATGTTATTCATCATCATTTTAGTTGTAATTGTAATTATTTAAGAAATCCGTATTCTTTATAACTGTGGTAACAAAAAAAAAACAAATTTGATAATGAAACTTTTAAAAAAGTTGGTTTCACAGAAATATCCAAATTATCTACTTGCAAAATTTCATCGAAATTGGTCAGTTCGTTTAATCTCTAGCGATGGGAACAGACACATATACGGAAGAACAGACATCAATACCAAAACTATTTTTTTTAAGGACAGGCTCTGTAAACCATAATTATTTCTATTCTACCATGGAGTACCAGCAAACAGTGAGACAGTAAATATGGTAACTAAATGTCTGTTTTACGTTAAAAAGGCCAATTTTGTAGCTCTACGAAACGACTTGTCAGCTTTTAGTTGAAACTGTTAATACAATGTCAAAAAACGTGTCTATGGCTACTTCAAACTTTCTTTCGCCTGCTTAAAACAAAATGGCGGGCATTCAAAATGCCTAATTTATTTTAAAAAAGGTATTTCCAAGAGTTCTACTGGCCAGCCGGGTTGACCAATTGACAATGCGGCTCTATTTGTTCTTGTAAAATGTTAGTTGGTTACAATATCGTAATGCCAGAGGTGGTGGGCATTTAGCGTTTTGGCCCAAAATCTGGCTTACTTTGCCGAAAAAATTACTACGTTTTTACCAATAACGTATTATTACATTTTATTCGCCGTGCACGAAACCTTATATTCACCTTAAATAATGACAAATATCCGAATAAACTGTAATAACAAGATATATTTTCCAACATTAAGTAACAATTTGAAAAACAAAGAATCAATAACTAGCTTTTTATAACAAAAGCTTCTCTCCCAAACAAACCAATTTACAGTACTTTACATTGAAATAAACTTTTTAAGTAAACTTTCGGATTAATGAGTTGTAATTTTTATTCCCTAAAAACTATCGTAGCGAAGCAATGGCTTAACCAGTATTACATAATTTTAGTACTAAATAAGACAAAATTAATTAAACGATCAAGGGAACTTTAGTTTCATTAAATAGTTCAAACAATATAAATGTATTAATTTAATAGAAATGATTTGTGTTTAAATACATTTAGGCCAACAGTTCCAACTAACCAGCAACTAATTGCAACTGAGCGATTTTAGTTTGTTTAGGAATTCCTCCGAAACGGATTTTTTTAGGAACAGCAACCCCAAATAATGTTTTCTTTAACTACAAATAATTGTGTATTTGTAGTTAATTATTTCGACTATTTTAAATTGTTTAATTGAAAGTGAAGATTATTACATGTCATTAATTTAGCGTTGTAAGAAGCAAACGAATTTTAGTTTAAGCTAGCCTTATTATAACCGATTTTTTTTTAAAAAAAGGAGCAGAGTACCACACTCTTAGGTTGCCTTAACATGTTTAAAATTTGATATATGCAACTGGTAGCATTATTTTAAACTATTTTAATCGAACAAAAATTGTAGGAGGTTTTTTAATGAAGTACCTGACAAATGATTATAATAACTACTATCGTAAAAGTATGAGTTTAACTTGTCAGTTTATTTACTTATACTTTTAAACGTCAAAAGTCAAAGATTAAGAAACTCTATTTTCTTCTGACCTTTGGTAAATAATTTGATTTGTAATTTACTTGAACTTGTTATGGTGTAATCAATAAACATGATCTAAAAAAAATAACAACCTAGGACCCAAACAATCGCATTACATAATACAAAACCTCCAAAGGTTTGTACAGCTGGTTGTTAAGGTAGCAGTGGTCGAGAACAGCTGACCTTTATGTGACGTCACCGTAAATTGAAGAGTAAAATATTTCGCGTTGATGCATCAAGTTTAATAAATAGTTGCGGAGAGGCTAGCCGAGTTACGTAAGGGACTAATTACAGTAGAGTAGCCTATTGCTAGGTGTCAAGCCAGTGTCGGGGCAAAAAATGAAAGTAAATCAAAGCGGTGGGATCCTTGGGCACTGGGGGGACACGCCCCCGTCTTGGCAGATTCACCTACCCCCCAGAGTACACGCTATATATACTGTGGTCATCTCCCTTGTTCTTCACTATGCTTCCAACGGACAATCTTTCAAGATCTAGAATGGAGAGCCAAGTAAGCCTATTTTATCTAAGTATTATTTAAAGCTATGTAGGCTACACTTTTCAAAAGCAATAATTATTAGTCATATAAATGTAAAAAGTAAATACAATTTTTACAGATATTTGACTTTTTCAGTGTTTAAAATAACTTAGGAGCTTACAAATTTATTTTTATTTTAATTGCATCATTTAGGCCTAAGCGCATATCTTCAAAGAAAATCTTTTACAATTCTTTTTATTTTTAATTGCACGAATATTCTTAAACTATGGATATGAAGTATTAATTAAACAAATAACTATGCTACAACACAATTAAAAATACACACAAAAATTATTAATATTTTATGAAATAATTTTTAAACAAATATTTATGTACTCATGTGAAATAATTAAAATTAATTATTACTATTACTATTAAATAATATTAAATTAATTATTACTAAAACAAATAGTTTTATTGTAAAATATAATAACAAATTAATGTTCGAGCACAAATACATACTGTAACTTGCATTTTTAAAAAAAGCTGCCTGTAAAAAGTTTCAGAAAAAATTTAAAAAGAAAATTTATATTATCCGTTTCTGACAAGCATTAAAAATTATTTTAAGATAAAAACTGTAAATATTTTTATGAATATGAATGTACTTACACAATAATTAAAATATTTTTTTTCAAATTCTACATAAGCTCCCTAATCCAGTGTAGGCCCCAGGCTATAACTGATTATTGACTACGGAATAAAGAGATATTTACCGTTGTCTTTACAGGTCCTGATCATCACAGTTCTTCTCGTGGCAACTGCAAGTGCCGGGAACCTTGCCCCTCGCATCGCAGGAGCGTATGGCGCCCCCAATCTGCCTTACTCTGCTGCTCGCACGCCTGCGCCCTACGCAGGTGCAGGTCTCCCATACGCTGCAGCACCGTACGCAGGAGCAAGACTACCATACTCTGCTGGAGATGCCGACTACGACCCTAATCCTCAGTACTCCTTCAGTTACAGCGTTCAAGAACCTCTCACAGGAGATTTTAAGGATCAACAGGAGACCAGAAACGGAGACGTTGTCCAAGGACGATACAGTTTGATCGAACCCGATGGTTCGAGACGCGTTGTTGAGTACACAGCGGATCCTGTTCTTGGGTTCAACGCCGTCGTCAGCAAAGAAGGTGGAGTGGCGCCTGTTTCTGGTCTTGGTTACGCTGGACGAGGTGTCGCTGGTCCGTATGCCGCAGGAGCAGTTCCCTATGCTGCAGGAGCTGTGCCTTATGCTGCAGGAGCTGCTCCCTACGCCGCAGGAGCTGCCCCCTACGCCTCACCTTATGCTGCAGGAGCTGTCCCTTACGCCGCAGGAGCTGTGCCTTATGCTGCAGGAGCTGCCCCCTACGCAGCAGGAGCTGTGCCTTATGCTGGAAGAGCTCCGTACACTGCCCCAGTAGCTCCAGCCACTCCCATAACACCTTACTCAACCATTGGCTCAAAATACGGCGCACCCTCAAACTACGGTCGAGCTGGGTATGCAAACCCCGCGGCTTATGGAGCACCTTACAGAACGTCACCTGCTTACGGATACTGATTGTTGCCAGTCCACACATCTTGCTCACTTAGAAATAATGTATATTTTTTTGTAATTTTTTAAAATAAAGTTGTAAAAACATTATTTTATAATTCTTTGTAAAGTTTGATTTAAACCTTTGTTTTTGTGTTCGTGTATCTAAAACACAAAAGATTAGTACTTTTCTTTAATCAACATTTAAAACGTTTTATAACCGTACAAGCCTATTTATTTCTAATACTACGTAACCGATTATAATGCTTTTTTAAATTTGTAATAAATGCTTTTTAAAATTTTAATTAAATATTTTTGAGAAGAAATTACTTTGAAAGTTTCTAGCCGTAAATAAGTGTGCAAAAACAAAAATATTACAACATTTTTTCGACCAGAATCCACAATCAGTTCCAATAATTCCTCTTTAAATAAGAGCGTTTAATCCTTTGATAAGACAAGAACCTCTTTTTTTAATATAAATATTTTTGTTGGTAAGGACAGTCGTCAAGATCTTGTGAAAATAACGCAATAAAAAGCTGAGTAACGTCTAACTGAGCTCCGTTTGTCGAGTAGTCCATATGGGGGCAGATTCAGTTTGGTCCCCTCCAAAAAAATATGGTCCTAATGAAACTACTAAGGACTTTATTTTATTAATCATGTTGTTTTTCAGTCTGCTGTTAGGGGATTCATTAATCGATCTTCTAAGATTGGTCATGAATAAAATATAATAAAAATGAATACTTTATAATAGTTTCTCTTATTTTTCGTAATTGTTTCATTTTAATTTACTCTACAGATTTTGTTTAGAACTTTAATCATGTTTTTAACTTTCTTATGATCACTTTAAACTTATGTTAATTTTTATGTTTTATGATGACACATATACTGCTTTTAAAATTTATAGCTGTAATCGTAGCAAGTAGGTAAGAAAGTTCAAGCTGCACGCGGGAAGATTTATATCCTTGTTAATGATTACAATATTATATGATCCTATATAATTAAACATGTGAAAAATATTTGTTGAATATTTTTTGTGCAAAGTTCCCTAAGCAGATATTGCATGATCACAGCACTGCTGCGTCTAAAACCATTGCTTTTCTTTCCAATCTGTGACCTAATCTAGTGTTTTGGACCTAACACTAGAATTAGTAGATTGGAAATAACTGATTAGAAAAACGGTAATAAACGTTGCTGTTGATTGTTAATAATATATATTCCTCGAATATTTTAAAATACATTATTTTCTTGAAATAAAATCACCTTAAGTTGTAAAACAAATCACTACATTCATTCGGTGATTCTCTAGTTATTTAACTCCCGCTCACTGTCTAATCAAGTACCATCTACTGCCATATTATGAAGGGATTTGTTTTATATTAAGAAAAATTAATATGTTTTTTCGACGAAAAAACAAGAATTATAAACGTTGTTGTCATAGGTAACTCATACATTTCGTACAATTAAATAGCTTTGCGAAGGTATTGCAAAGGTGTTGTTAGGTTTTACAGAACAGCTGATTTGAATGTTCATCTGACATAACCTCAATGTTTTGGAAATGAATTATATTTGTATTGTACGAATTTATAAATTCGGCTAAGTTAGTATATTTTTTCTAGTAGTGAATTAACAAATGAAAAATGATCACATATTCGGAGTTACTCAATTTTTTTTTATACAAGTTTGAATTTTTTTAAATATTTCTTTTAAGGAACAAGTTCTATGCTAATAAATACACTTTCTTTACAAAATTCCTGGTTTTATCCATTTACAGAACCTAATTGTTAACACAAATTGTAATGAGTTAGATTCTTCAGGCCGTAATAGCGCTATATTGGTAATAAAAGATCGTTTAATTTAATTGTAACATAAAACTGATTGCAGGTGCACCTTGTATCCAGGGCTTTCCGTTATAAAGGCTAACACTTTTGCACTTAAAATAATAACGCTCTCCGTACAAGGTACAGTCAGAAGTTGCCTCCTGATTGGTGCTGTTAAACTGAATGTTTAGATAACAAGAGCCATTTTATCCTTTTATGTTTATTCTGCTTCAACAGGTTCACAGTCCGCCCCACACCGGTCCTTATTTAGTAACTGTTGTCACATTTCTCTTGTAATTCAGACATGTATTTGCTTATCTTATTCACGTATTGCTTTGGAAATTCCGTTATGTTTGTTTTTCCATTAGACGTTGATAACATTTTACGTAACTCGGTGTTTGAAAATGTCCCTGGACGATTCATAACTGCAACCAAAATCGTTGGTATTCAATGAAAGTTCATTCCCTCACTCCGAAATCGTTTTTTTTTTTTTTTGTAGTAACTCAAAATGTTCAAATATAATCATACATGGGGTTAAAACTCATTAAAAATCTTACTTATTGGAAAAGAATTATGCATACGTTATATAACTATGTTGTTCCGACAAAAAACGTAAAACATTATTCGAAAAGGTCAACTTAGAAACTATATCTATTCTACCACTTCACGTTTGGGCTTTATATGTATTTCCATACTTTTTACATTTATTTCTTCCTACAGCATTTCCAAATCATTCACTGGGGATTATCTTTGCATCAAGGCCTTATTTAATTTTGAAAAAAAATAAACTTTTCGTCCGCAACCTTTGAAATAAATTATTTTCCTATTTAAATGATTATTAAAGTATGGACCAGACATTTTTACCGCTACCTAGAACTCAACCTTGAAAATTACTTATTAAGTCCTATTTTCAGCAAATTTCGAGAGGTCAATGAACTCATGGTAAAATGGTAAAACCATTTTAAAATCCAGACATGTGATTTTACGTGATGATATCGACCTTGAAAGAAGCTGATAAAAATACCGATCAACTTTTGAGGGGTCGTTAAAACGTTTTATATATATATTTATTTATATTTATATAATAAATATATATTTATTATATAAATATAGCCGCCTCGGTGGCCTAGTTTATAGCGTACTAGGCTTTCATCCCGAGGACCCGGGTTCGATTCCCGGCTAGGGCTTGGCATTTTCATACGCTATAAATCATCCCATCGTCTGCTATTAGCCCAAGTGTGCACAATAGTCGAACGTTAAAAAAAAAAATATATATATATATATATATATATATATATATATATATATATGTGTGTGTGTGTGTGTGTGTGTGTGTGTGTGTGTGTGTGTGTGTGTGTGTGTGTGTGTGTGTGTGTGTGTGTGTGTGTGTGTGTGTGTGTATGTGTGTGTGTGTATATATGTGTGTGAGAGAGAGAGAGAGAGCACGCCGCTCGCTTTTGGAATCAGTTTCGGTTCGCTTTATTCGAACTTTGCCTAAAAAACCGGTTTTGGATTTTGGTAGCTTGGATATGTTTGATTTTCAGTAAAATCCATTCAGTTGTTAAAAAATATAGGTTATTTCAAATCTTTAAAAAATCGTATTCTTTTATGTTACGTCTTATTGGAAATCTGATTTTATTAGAACAATTATTAGAAAAAGTTTTCATAAATTAGCATTTTTAACTTTAAATTTCCTTTCACGAAAATTAATTTCATGGTGGTTCGTTTTTAAACAGAATTTTGCGTTCGAAAGTTGATAGCTATTGTTATACCATAACGCTACGCATCAGAACAAATGAATCTTGTTCATGTTAATAGTTATTTTTAGTCAGTGATCATAAACAGTGACCACTACTCTAGCGGTGAATTAACAATTGATATTCAACTGAATTAGTAGTGATGCCATCGTTAAATTATTATCGTCCAACAATATTTTACGTGATCGTCATTTTCTATATATATATATATATATATATATATATATATATATATATATATATATATATATATATATGTGTGTGTGTGTGTGTGTGTGTGTGTGTGTGTGTGTAAATAGTATTTATTAGTATTTTAAACTGTAGAAATTATTTCGAAACAGTGACATTTAGCAACTACTATCACTTTAGCAGTGAAAACAAGACAGGAATATTTATCAGTTATTACAAACAACAAATATTTGTCAGCGGTTACAAATATATCAGTGATCGTAAACCTGTGATATTTAGTAATAATTATATTTTTCAGTAATTGTCACTTTAGTAGTGATTGCAAACATTTATATTTAAGAGAGATTGCCAGTGTAGTTGTGGTGGAAATCTAATGATATTTAGCAATGATTTCAAGCCAGTAGTTATCATTCTAGCAGTTGCAGGCATTGCCACTTTATCAATGGTTAAAAACCAGTAATAGTTAAAAATTATCAGCGATTTCAAGTCACAAATATTAACTGTAAACAACTCATATTTTTCAGGAATCAGAGATATAACACCGATTGCAATACAGAAGAAGCAAAGATTACCTCAAAAGTATTTGTAAAGAGAGTATTACTCTTATTAATTAATTTTTCAGTGGTTAAAAGCCAATAATAGTTAAAAGTGATTATCACTTCGGCAGTGCATGTAAGCCCGTGAAATTTAGCAGCGATTACAAGCTTCCGGGCTGTTGTAAATATCCGAGTAAGGTTTCATTATGTCTTTCGGCAAGTATTTCCAAGTCGCCAATAAAACTGTTATCAGATTGTAGGACGTTTAATTACAAAGACACTAATATATAACAGCACTGCACAGCACAGCAGTCACGACAGCACGGCTAATCACAGCGTATCAATTTATTGTACACAATAGGTTATGTGGGGCGTGGCCACCACACCACCTGGGCACGTCACGGCACGCCGCGGGGCTTGAGAGGTTTACGTAAATTTGTGTTTACTGCTTGTTTGGGAAGTAAACTAAACCAAACGAGAATGTATCGAAATCAAATACTCACATATTTGCAAAAAAAGCTTGAAAATCACAATTCTTTTCAAACTTTCATGTCAGAACACAAAAATATGATATAAATGGAAATTGGGAATTACCTTAAGGTTTAACTGTTCTAGAAGCTGACACAGCTTTATCAATAAATACTTTATGTATTAGTACTTAGTAGGCTTGACAGTATTCTGAAAATATAGTCAAAAATAAGGTTTCTTAAGGGTTTTCTGTTAATAGTAGCTTATTTATAGGGACTAAATCAAAGTAATGGGTATTCGCTCTTAAAATCTTATTACGCCTACATTGTATTAGCTGTTGAAAGAAACTAAACTCTGCCTGCTTTCGCAAATTTACTCATTCCACTGCTCTGTGTGTGTGTGTGTGAGAGAGAGAGAGAGAGAGACCCACTCACGTAGTGCAAGACTTACATTTGTGATAACTTTCAAAACCTCCAGTTCGGAAAAGGGAAGTATAATAAGAAATGACAATGGGAATTAGTTCAAAGTGGACAACTAATAGGTCCTAGCGAAGGCCTAATAGCCTAGAGCTAATAGCATACACGTCCTCAGTAGTGTCATGATTTTTTTTCAAAAATATAGTGAAAAACCGGTTTAATGTAAGTCTTGTGGTTTATAGCTCGTTAGGCCATAATACCGTTATCTTGAAAACTCATTTCCTTTTCTCTGTTTAACACAAGATAAAGACGTTTGTCTTAGTCATCCTTCAACAAACTGTGGACACGTCTGGAGTGATACAACTTAAAACCGAATGTTGCTGTTTCTGAAAATATCTTTTAATTTCAAGAGCAAGAAAGTTGACTACTTTGGAAAAACCTCAATAATTAAGTGAACCATATGCTCAGTTGTAATAGTAAATGGTCTTTGACATTTTTTAAGTTGCAAATGTAGTCTGTGGTTGAATTCTAAGTGATTCTTCTACTACGAATTAACTTCCTTACATATCCGATATTCCATCAAGATCCACTATCGTTCTTCAAAACGTAGATCTGCAGCCTTTAAAACATTCATAAAGTTAACATCTGTAAATTATTATTATTATTTTTTTTATTTTACGGCGAAAAGCACATTGAGGCTATTATCGCCTCCCTAAATGTAAGTGTGAGTGTAAAGTGTTAAAGTCGTAAATGTAGTGTTGTAAGTATAAGTGTGTGTTAGACTCGGGTACCGCGAGGGATGTCTAAATCCTCTCAATAGGTGCAGCTAGTCTGCACCCCCCTGCGGCGATTGAATATAATCGATCCTAAATTTATAAACTAAATCACCTGTTACTTTCAATTGTTACAACATATGATCGCACAACACTAGTCCATTAGTTTCATCTATTATACCTGTCTATATAACCACTACTTCCCTTCCGATTGCTTTAAAGAATGTCTCTATTGCGGTAATCACGTTTCTTGTGTCCATTCATAAGTGGAAGCGAGGAAAGTAAGTGCCATAAATCGAAGTAATTATTGTTGAACTCTTTGCCCAGACACTACAAAAAGGTTATTCACATTGCACTACGGTAACGGCGTCTCAAGGCCGTTGCCTAGGTAACTAGAACAGGTTTTCCTCATTGCTACTTTACTAGTTTCCCTTTAATTTGATCTTTCCATTTCTTTAGTTGCATTGCTGATTTATGTAATAAGTGGTTTGAAGGTTAGTAGGACTCATTGTCATTGTCTTTGATAACAATAGATTAAATTTTACTGAACATTTCAGATATATTGGAATTATACTGAAATAAATATTCTACTGTATTATTAAATTTAAGTAAATTACAAATTTTTATTAACTAGTTTTGTAATTAAAATGGGATACAAATGTAATTAATATCACCGTGATATAAACTTTCCTTTTTTTAGAAATTAAAACACAAGTTCAGTGAATAAAGTGATTTCATTAGCCTCTTTAATGCACAATAAAATACGACGTAGACCAAGTTTTATAATTCCTTCGGCGTGTCTAAATTAAACGCTACTTAACTGACAGACAAAATGAGTCTCAAGATAACTCATTTTTTGGCTTACAGAAGCCTTTCAAAAAATATAATCTATATAGCTCACTCCCTTACAAGCCATGTGCTACATCATTCGCAGTAAATACTAAAGTCATAGTAGCATTTAAAATGAATTAGTGCATATTTTAAATATCACATAGTTCTTAGGTCAGTGTATTATCACTAGTTCTATTCGACATATGAGGATTTGTACGTACCTCTTGATAATTTACTGAAGGATATTACGTCATAACTAATGTGTAACACTTCATAAACATTTCAGTAGTTTATAATTTCTAAGTAAGTGCCATGTTCACCCAAATTAATGAATTCGACTTTTAATTTTTTTTTTTTTGTTAATGTAATAATGTAGTAAAATAAAATATTAGCGCACTTTTTAGGATCAGGTTATACATATCCAAATTGAAAAATGTTCAGTAACTCATTTTTAATTTCGCCATATTTTAGGGACGATCCGTCGTTTTGTTGTTATACACTAAAAAACTCCTATCCGCTCTAAGTAGTTGTTTAAAAAAATTACTTAGGCTACAGTGTATTATAGTTTAGTATTATGTATGATAAAAGTGTTTTAATGTTGTATATATATGTTAAAAGTGTAATTTAGTAGTTTATAATAAGCTATCCACTTTAAATTGGATAGCTGTTATTATTACTATCTCCAGACCCGCAACTATGAAATTTGACCAGTCCTGAGCTCTACAACACTTTTTATGAGGTCATCTAACCCATACAGTTCGTTACTGAACTTATATTTGTACAAATCTCCTTCCTAAAAAAATCAATTAGAAATAAATTGTTTACGTTTTTATTCAAGAAACTTTCAGGGAAATAAAAACATCACAAGTTATTATTAGTAGCGCCATTTTTAAATTTTACATCCATTTAGGTGCTACATGAAATGGAATAAAATCGGCAATGCGAGAAATTTAAGAGACTTTACCGGCTGTATATGTTGTGCTAAAATGTTTTGTACTTAATAAAAATGGATTTGTAACTTAAGTAATTGAAGCAAATTTGAAAAAATAGAAATTTCGTTTACAGTTTTGTGTGCGTGTATGCAAGCGTGTGTTTTCCAAGATTTCGGAAAAAGCTTGAACAAGTTCGTTACCCATCGAAATTCGTTCAACGCTTTAAAAATGATTGTCATCTTAAACATGTTTTAACATGCACATTTTTGAAAATCTGATTTCACAGTCTTGGTTAGCGTTCAAACTGGCATTTTAAAATGCATTACGAAATTCAAAAATTTAACGCTGGTCAGGATATTTGTTTATTTTTTGAATGAAAATAAATCAAGGTAAAAAAGTCATTGTTATGTAAACACGGTGATTTTTAATGATTAATTGTTGGAAATTCGCTTCCATCACACAAGTAAGCCTGCCGTGATTGTTATTATGACAAGTATAAGATTCGCAAAGTAATCTTTGATATTGACTGTGAAATAAGAGTTGTAGTTTACCGCGGAAAGGTCGCTCGCAGTTGTACGGCCTCATGGTTCACCACACCCATGGACTTGTTCTGCATTTTCGCAAACCTGACACCGGTAGAAAAATGTATAATTAGAACATTTCAAAAAGTACTATAAATACATTGGCCAGTCACTTGTTCAGCACACTTCAACAGAGTACATTCACACAGGCACTATGGTTTGCAAGGTGAGTACAATGCACAGTACAGTCAGTGTTCAGTATTTGTTTCGTTATTAGTAAATAAATAATAGCCACACGTTGACGTGATGGAAGCGATTTTGCTGTAATATATTTTTACCTTACACTTTTTCCACCATCATAAACAGCATTAAATTATGGATGCTGGCCTCTCCAAAAGCTCATTTCCAAAGGCCGCTAATTAATCTGTTTGGAATGAATAAAGTATTTGCTGAAATTGCGAAATAATAAGCTCAAAACTGAATAGTATTTATACTGTTTGAGGTTATGTTTGTAACTTTCTTGTTGGTTCACCGTAAATATAAAAACATATGCAAAGAGAAAAATAGTTACGGAAGCGTGTTGCATAGGGTTTAGGTAATGTTAACTTACTTAGCTAATTATTATGTTGATAACATTCATTTGCCTTTCCTGGCTTTTTCAATTTTTTATTTCTTGACGCGTTTCAGATTACATACATTATCAAAACTAACTGATTTAAGAAAATCGACAAAGCTAGGAAAGACGTACAGACATAGTAATAATAACATTCATTGCGGAAATTCTATTAAGAATTTTTAGACAGCTGATTTTACACTACACCTATTCTTTTAAAAATACTATTTCAACGGAGTCTATGTTTATTATCGTTATGTACGATTAATATAAAAATAACAAGAAATACAACTAAAATGATTATTGAAATTAATATTTGTGATTTAATTAACAGCATAACAACATGTTTGGTAATTATATTTTGTAAATTTAGACAGTTTTTTGAGTTATTTAAAACTAAACACATCGGATGTAATTTAAATGACTCCAGATAGCCGAAGATCCGGCCTTTACGGTTGAGGGGTGCAGGACATACATGCCCTAGTATTTTATGTACAACCAATAAACAAACCTGCTTCTGAAAAGATTGTATTTTATGGATGGAAAATATTTTTTATAGAACCATACGAGTATTTTTTTTATTTTCTTTAGACTACAAAATTAAAATAGTTTTTTTAAAGGTCCTATTTTCTTGTTTTTGTTGAATTAATTAAAATTATGTGTTAAACCAAACTTACGTTTAATTTTAGACCTTAGAAGTATACTTATATTGGGCAAGTTTATTGACATAAGAGAATGAAAAGCACAACCAAATCTAAATTATAAACACTTTTTATCTAATATTATTTTATTTCATAAAAGAAAAATACCATTTAAACGACTGTGAGACCGCTAATAACAAATACCCTGTAATGAAAACAAAATTTTTAAATCAGCAGTATGACGTTTTCTTTCAGTTGGTTATCTTAGCCGCTGTTTTGGCAGTCGCTCATGCAGGCATTTACGGTGCCCCAGCTGTAGTCGCCCCTGCCGCTCCTTACCGAGCTGCCTATGCTGCTCCTGCTTACGCAGCACCTCGTGTCGATGAGTACGACCCTAACCCACAGTACAGCTATGCTTACGACGTTCAAGATGCACACACTGGAGATTCCAAGAGCCAACACGAAACACGTAATGGTGACGTCGTCCAAGGAAGCTACAGTCTGGTCGAACCCGATGGCAGCCGTCGTACTGTGGAATACACAGCCGACCCCCACAACGGCTTTAACGCCGTCGTACACAAGGATGCAGGTGGTCATCCTGCTGCCCCCGCATATGCTGCACCAGCCTACGCCGCACCTGTAGCTAGATACGCTGCCCCCGCATATGGAGCTCATTATTAATATTCCACCAGACAAACCAAAACGACCTCCACATCTTCATTTTTTCAGTCGAATGCCCATTATTTACGTCATCACCGATCACTGTTTATTACCTATGTTCTTTTAGTTTATAAATATTTTTGTACAAAATAAAAATCACAAAAAAATTAAAGTGTATGTAACCTTTTAGTTTTTTCCAAACTAGTATCAAATACTATTTTTTTCAAATAAGCCATTTTAATTGATACATTAATTTGGCATGAGTGAAAAACAGTAAAAATGTGTATTATTTATTTAACAAATAGTTACAGAATACGAAGATGAATAATGATTCTGTATATTTCAAAAAATTCTCGTTTATAATTTTGTAGACCAAAAATTTAATTTGTGTATGTACAAAAAAATGATCCCTAAAAATCGTAATATTGACCTGCATATCAGAGTTCATCGAAATCAGTTGGTTCAGTTTCCAGCAATGTTTACAGGTAGATCTACTTCAAAAACCAGTTTTAGGTCTAAATAAACCTGAAGATAGATTGCACGTTTTATTTTACAATCGCTATACTTTGTACTTTGTACTTTGGTGACAAATTAAAACAATAAATATTTTTTCATGATCAGTCTGCGATTTTAGTTAAATAGAGATCGCGAGCATTCAAACAAAACTAGTCGCCATACTTTTTAAAAAAATTAGGTCCGGAAGCTACAAAAAATCTTTAATAGGAAAACTTGGCGTTATAAATGGTGGTACATAGGCTAACTAAAGTGTACCAAATTTGAAATAAACTAAAGAATCTTTGGAAATTAAGACACACATAAATAATTTCAATTTTTCATGTTTTTTTTCTGAAAACAATAAAGAATATTTGTGAAAATAGTTATCATTGTTTACCTATCAGTAAAAATTTCTATTTTAATTTTTCCATTTTCGAACAATCACTTACAAAATTTTTTTTTGGTCTTTTTTACATTTGCAATTTCATAAAAGTTTCGTCATATGCATTGTCTCTTGTTTAATAAAAAATTAGACCATGTATACGTAAAACGTTTTGCTTATGTACTTTACTGTTTTGAAAATAAAAGTGTAACTGTTATACTGCCCTTACTTAGAGGCGTAGTCACTTGACAGAACTGCTGAGATTCGTATTTTGACTCACTGTTTAGACCCTAGAGATAACAACTAGTCGTTCATACGTAAGACTCCCTCAAATCTCAAAAAAATAATAATAATACGATTAATGCGGGATTTTTCACTCAGATAACGGGTTATTTTTCTCTGCACATGGTGGGAATGAGCGTTTTGAGCCTTCACTTGAACTTTTAAAAGTAGCAAACAAATGAAGATTAAAAAATATAGTTTTTTATTGGCTATGTTACATTATAGAAGTTTTTTATAGCAAAATTTATTAATACCAGGAACATTTTTGTTACGTACCTTTTATTTGTTAGCAATATATTTTTAACAAATAACCGTATACGCTGCTTAGTTAATTTTATTATAAATACTATAGTGTAAAATAGTTGAGTCCAAAATCTCTTATTCATATTCTTCTTGCATTTTGTTATACTTTCTCAATTTGTTCTCTAGAGGTCAGCTGACGTTCCACATCCGTAGTCTGTAGCTTGATTGGTCTATGCGATAGTAAGGCACCTTTAATGTGTAATTTTTAATTTGGATGTAGCCATTAAATATAGACTTACTGGAATGATAACCATTATTAGAGTTTTGTGAACGTTCGCTGCTGGTGACATCTTGTGACAGTGTTCAACTACAGTTAAATAGATAACAGTACTATTTTCTCAAACGTCTCCACCCTTGCAGTTTGCAGCGTTCGTAGCGGCAGATAGTCCAATTACGTGGACTTTAGCCGCTAATATGGAGCACGCTTTCTATAATGGTGGCTGTACTTCTAGGCCTTTTATATTCAAAGATGTAGCCTATTTCATGTTAAACTGTTACTATAGTCTTATTTTTATATTACATAGGGAAGTTTTATAAGGTTATATAACATGGAATCTGGTAGCAAATATGTATGAGGTTGATATATCAAGTTATAAGAGAGCCAATAGCCTCGTATAGCTAATCCAGCTTAGGCCACTTCTGGTCCATTCGTCCGTGACATATCGGATTCCGTCTACATAGGGCCTGTTTGGTGAGCTCTGGTGGCGATTTACTGTACTAACACCTGGCTAGTAGGACTACACCAGTGAGTCCGACTTTTAATTTATGTTCTTCAGCTTATTACACTCGGTATTCTCACACTGATTAGATATATACGGTATCCTGTATGAAAACATAAGATATAATGTGCACAAATTAAATTTAACGGTGATGTAGGGATGGAGAAAATTTAGCCTATTGGTATCCAATTTTCAGTAAAAATGTATTTTGAACAGTCGTGGATGGCAAATATTCTCTCACTTAAACATCTGATTTCGCAATACAGCTGTTCCTCATGTAATACTATTTCGATTGAGGGATATTTGTTTGAAGATCATTATAAATAAAAATAAATAAATCATTATTAATTTTATTCTAATTGTTTAATCGTTTTTTTTACGTATTTGACTGCGTGGAATACAAACGACTAAAGCGATTATGGTAAGTAATTATATTTAATTAACATCTTTATTAATTTTATTGTCTAATCTTAGACAGGTGTTATGTGTTACCCTTCGAATGTAACTGCGATGATTGCAGAGGCAAACGATTTCGATCAAATTTTTCTTCAGTTGTGGTTCATAAGCACACAAACAAATGCATGGGTCGATATATACCCACAAATCTAGTACGTGAGCTATGGAAAAAACGAAAATCTGTTTAATGTTTCGATATCGGTTCAAAATATTTGCTGAAATATTGGTTGTTTTTTTTCACGTTCGAGTTATTCTCATTTCATTAATACAGGGCTGTGCAGTAGCGGATGGTAAAAGTCGCAAAAATGAAAACGGGGTTGTTCCACGAAGCGGGAAGGGATATCCTATAGTGCACGTTAATCAAACTGCATATTTCCTGTAGTAGTGTATTTCGAACAATCGTGGAAGTCAAACTTTCTCTGCGTCACTTGCAACACTCTTTTCACTATACGTAATTAAGAGTGGGATACGCCCTAGTTTTGTAATAAACATAACGTCAAAATTAACACAACCAAGAAACCTGGAATGTCCTGCAAAACATTGCATAAATTTTCTTCCGTTCAGTAAAATTATTGAAAAGATACGAATCCCTAAGAACCCATTCTAATGTGGGATATTAAAAAAAATTACGACTGTCAAGGTTTAGTTCCAGATTGGTCAATTTTTTCCGAGCCGTAACTTTTTTTCAAATTTACTACAATTATTTGGTAGGCGCTCTCTTCTCTCTCTCTCTCTCTCTCTCTCTCTCTCTCTCTCTCTCTCTCTCTCTCTCTCTGTGTGTGTGTGTGTGTGTGTGTGTGTGTGTGTGCGCGCGCGCGCGCGGCGCGTCTACTATTACTATTGGACTAAAAACATTTAACTGTTTTTGGACAAAAAAGTTTAGTATTTTTTAAATTAAAATCTATAAACTTTATACTTAGGCTTTAGTAAACAAACATTTGGACCTTCCTATGCATTAGCTGCAGCCTAGGCAGAATCTAACAAAACTTATTCTAGTCGCTAAACCACAAGATTACTTCATTTAATTGACAGTAATTAATTTTAATTGTTTATAATTTATTCTTACATTGATATAAAACATTGGCAGCGTCTTTTATATTTTAAGTATTTCTGACGCCTGTGTACGATTACCTTTTTTAAATCCAGTGTAACTGACACCGGTCAATGTGCATTATGTAATTTGTTCGAAGTTCAAAGCGGATCTATAAACATATCAAAGTATTCAGAATTAATGAAGTTACAGACGTTATGGTAACATAAATATACTGGGATGAGAAAGTGCAACTTGAGTCTTTCAATGTAAGAAAGTTTGTACTACAGTAGAATCAACTGAATTGGTTTGTGATGGCAAATTTCTCAAACAGACTAATATGTAAAATGTATAAACAAATATAATACATATTTACTTTTGTGTAATACATACAAAACAATACACTAATTAATTTAACTAAAATTAATTTTGTTAAAATTATTTTTAAACGCACATTTTGATATAGGCTACGTACATCTGTTCTTATTTTACAATAAAAATTTTGTACGAGGGCAATTCAAAAAGTAAAGGGACATTTTAATTTCCCTCCCGATCACATTTACGTCAGCACTGATTGTTCTGCTGTAACGTCTATCAGCATTCATTGAAAGTATTCTTTCATTGTTAGCTAATTATTGTTCTGATTTAAAAAGACTGTGAAAATGAGTTCTCCTTTGTCTGATTGCACCAAGGAAGAAATGAGTTCAGAAGGTGTGAAACCAGCAGATATTATTCGTCGAATGTAGTAGCAATTTGGAGAAAGTTGTTTCAGTAGAAGGGAGATCTACGAATGGATTAATCGCTTTAAAAATTTGATAAACATTGATTTCTCAGTGTGATAAACAGCGACCTGGTAGGCCTTCCACTTCAAAGACTAATGACTATATTAAAGCGGTTAAACAAATGATACGCTATAATCGACGAATTACAGTTGATAATATTGCAAGTGAGTTCAATGTAAGCCATGTCTCAGCATATTCAATCATACACGATTCTTTAAATTTTCGAAAAGTCTGTGCTCACTGGGTTCTACGTCAGATGACTAGCATCCACAAAGACAATCGTCCGTAAGTTATCCGTTCGACCTCATACGGCTAAAATCACAGTCCTATGCCTTCAAAATCTCGATTTTCAGCTGCTGAACCACCCTCCGTATAGTCCAGACCTGACACCAAACGGTTTTAATTTTTTCGGCCCATTAAAAGAACAGTTGCGAAGGAATCATTATCGATCTGAGGAAGCGGTCATACAAGCGGTGCACAATTTTCTGAACACCAGACCGAAAACCTTTTTCCAGGAAGGAATTCAATGATTGTACACTAATATTGCAGGACCTCTTTACAGCCCTGCAACAAGTTGTATATTTGTGGCTATTTATTTATCTGAATTTGTTATTGTTTGCATTGTTTTCCTTGTTTAGTTTTATTTATTTATTTATTAGAGTTATATTTTATTGTCAACTAGTTTTAGGAATAGTATTTATAATTTTTATTGTATATTGTTTTAATTTACTGTTAATTTTTATTTCGTGATACCCCTAAATTTTATTTTATTAATATCGTGCCTCGGCGATGATAACCTTAACGGTTTTTCGCCGGAAAAAAAATTGTACACTAATAGACTTATAGTGTGCAGGATAGAAGTGTGTGTTTGTAAAATTAAAATTGTCAAATACTTTCAAAAGTTTATTCTATGTGTTTTATTTCCATGGGTATGGGTTTTGGCCCCAATATACGGGACCTCGTATGTGATACTCGGTTACTTTTAACATACTTGATTACATATTCCTTGATATCTTTTCCTCTTTTCTTAAATGTAGTAAAAAAAACCTACAATAAGAAGTAATAGGATAGCCTTTATTTACTAGAGCATTGCCTCTTGGGCTATATATACTGAGACAATGGGCGTTGGAAGTACAGTTCCTTCGTCAGCTGTTTAACATGGCTAAAAAGGTAAGTACTTTCATTTGTTTGTACTTAAAGTTTTATAATATATATTTTATAATATACATGATGATAAGAAACTGAATGTATATATATATATATATATATATATATATATATATATATATATATATGTGTGTGTGTGTGTGTGTGTGTGTGTGTGTGTGTGTGTGTGTTTGTATGTGTGTACAGTAATTAAGTTATTCATAATGATTTAATTCAGTTGCATATTAACTTTTTTTCACAAGGCCTATACTAAGTAAAATATAGTGTTTTTTTTTTCTGAAAAAATATTTTCTAAATTTTGATGTTTATCTGTTTAAATATCCCAAAGTGTCTGTCTGTCTGTCTGTAAATATCACTGAAACCCTTGTATACAAGGGGACTGATTTCAGTAAACAATTTTCATATTTTACGAGTCTATTTTGTCAAAAAGAAATCTCTAAAAACGAACGTAAACCGAGTTTTCTCAAAATCAGATTGATAACATTCTGTTTAATCATTCAGTGCCCAAACTAAAATTATGGGGCACCTCCTTCCCACCGTCGTCGGTTTTATTTTAATTTGTTACCCTCTACCCGTAAATTTCTGTATTTTGAAATTTCGGTACATGATTTTGGTAAAATCTGATGAACTAATTTTGAGGCATTGTCGATAACTTTGAATGAAATATTTTTGGAATATTTTGGAAATATATTGTGATTGTTTGTGTAATGTTTTAGCACCATTTATTATTTTTAAGGTAAGTTTTGAGTTGATTCGAATTGATTTCCTGTAAATATAAAAATAGATTGACTTAGTTTTTGCTTTTTTTTTTCAAACGCATTTTTTGCGTTCACAGCATTAAATTGTCACATGTTAAATTATATTGTCAAATAATATTCATTCAGTATTAAATATTGACACAATATTAAATTGTGCTTTGCAAATTTATCTGGTAAGCAATAGTTTCCAAAAGTCATATGTACTTAATTGTACTTAATTTTTCTACAAAATAACTTTTTTCGTTAGAGCGTAACCGTGTTTCTTAAGTACCTTGTAAAGACATCTTATTTTGTATTTGAAACGTTTCATATATTCAAATATTTCTAAATTTTGTTTGCTTTGTAACTTTAAAAATTAATGCAGTTTTTAAAAGGAATTTAAAATTTGTTTCACTTACAGTTGGTCACCCTGATTGCTATTGTTGCAATGACTGCGGCCCAAGGAGGCTATCTTAATCAACCACTTTATTCCTCACAACCTTCTTCGAGATATGGAATCAGGCCTGCTGTAGGAAATGTTGGCTACCCTGCGTACTCCAGCCCTTATGCTACTCCAGTAAATTCAGCTCCGCAACCATACGTTACTAGCCCTGCTTATTATAACAATGGCCGTCAACCTGTGGCTTACTCACAGCCAGCTGCTCGCGTCAACGAATACGATCCTAACCCACAATACACTTTCGCGTACAACGTTAACGACCCCAGCACTGGAGACTTGAAGAGTCAACATGAAGAACGTAACGGGGACTCTGTCCGCGGTAGCTACAGCCTTGTAGAGCCTGACGGCAGCCGTCGTGTGGTGGACTACACAGCTGATCCTCAGAACGGCTTCAATGCTGTTGTTCGCAGAGAACCTGTTAACCATCCTTCGTCTACTCCTACTGCCCATACCGCTGTTGTTCCTTATCCTGCAACAAACTACAATTCCGGAGGCTACCAAGGACCTAACTATTACGGTCCTGTTGGAAGGTTCCAGGGTTCAAACTACTAATACAGCTGATTTATAATTGGAAATAACCTGGCCAGTAGCGGTTTAAAAGTGTAACTTATACAAAACATATTATAAATGTACATAAATAGTGTAGAAAATGAAGTTAATAAAAATGTTTTCTGATAATACAACTTGTTTTCGTTACATTATGACGCTATGCTTAGGGTTGGTAGATAAACACTAAGACGACTTTTGTGAGAGCGTCTGTCGGTTAGTGTAGCTCTTAAACTGTAAGTTAAAAAATTAATTTGTCAGTTTTCTTAAATGCACCGAGTTAAGTGAATTTGTAAAAAGGGATACAATAAATTTTAACAAAGTTCTTATGGTAATAAATTGAACTGGACATATTAGTGACTTCGAATATTTATTTGATTATCAGAATAAAGGTGCAAGAAAATTTGCAGACCGGGCTCTAAAATTATTTATTAATGATAAACATTTGGAAAAATAATAATATGTAATTTTTTACAAATTAAGGAGCAGATTGCAAGAGATTTACTTTCTACATAAGTGTACCCCGCGATTTTTCGATCATGAAAAAATTGATCTTGAAATTTTAATGATTTCGTTTTTAGGTTCTTTATTTAAGTTTAAAAAGTGGTTTCTACTTTGATGTTCGTCCGTCTGTATTGGATTTGCGCATGGATGAAATTTGACTTTTGTAAGCTGTGTTGTGGAGGAAAGTTTTGTTTTAAAGCACTTATTAATAAAGAAAATCTAAACATTAATAAAAACCGATTATCTCAATATTAGCTATAACAATTTCGATATGCTCCTTTTTTTCAAATTTAGCGCAAACATTAATAATTAATTACTCGGTGGTGAGTAAATATCATATTAAAAATTAAAATAAAAATCTGATTGCAGTTTGACTTTTTTATTGTTATTACTTTTCTTCTTGAACCGTTCGTTTTTAATTTGGTATTTTAGTTCGGTGCACTGACTTTAGCTAATTCGATAAAAAATTCGAACAAAGTCTGATAAACCGATTTTGAGAAATCAGGCCGTTTCTCTTTTTCCATATATTTCAAAGCTGTTTTTGTGTACTGTTTATTTTAATAACGTATTTTTTATTTAAATAAATTCAAAACTGCAATTATAACCATAACATTTGTTGGCGAATCAAGTACGAAAGTTCGTTAACAGTCAAGGAACTTGCCAATACCATAAGACAAAAACTTCAAGTTTGTTGTATAGTCTCTGTTAATATTCCTCCCAACTTCGGATGTGGTTTTTGCATTTTTTTTATGGATTTATTTCACTTGGATGGAAGAAAAATGTTTCGATATGTTTCTCTATACATAAGTATATAATATATATATATATATATATATATATATATATATATATATATATATATATATATATGAGACAGTTTACACACACACACACATATATATACTTAACATTTTAAAGTTTAAAATTTCATTGAAAGTACCGAAATGATTCTGACAGTGGTTTATTTTAGTATTTTTAGTGCACTTTGTTAATTGTATTCGTTTCCCCTTGGTGAATGTGGTAGCAAATTGAATTACAATGCAAACATTGTTTTTAGTATCCGAACAGACAGCAATCAAAACACTTGGGGGTCTTACAATTCGGTCCAAGCTGTTGCCTTTAAGGCACCAATTATATTAAAATTGTCGTGAAAACCTTAATGCTCTGTCCCTGGGAAACTGAGTTACGCTTCACTGGGTTCCGGGGCTTAAGGGGGATTGAGGGTAATGAGACGGCAGACCGACTGGCTGGCCTGAGATGTGCATTTGAGTTTATCGGACTCAAGCCGGCTTTAGGGATCTCTCTCGCTGGACGTGTCTGCTATCAATAAGTTGATTAACAAACAACATCAAGCAAGATGGAATAGCCTTGATGGGCATCCCCATATGTAGCACCACTTGGGTAACACTCCTCATGGAGGAATTAGAGGGGCGGCAGACGTCTTGGGCAGAGCACAACTTAGGAAAATCATGGGGTTCATTACTGGGAACTGTGGTCTGAGGGTGACATGAACAGATACCACGAAGAAACAGTGTGTAGTGTATGCAGTATAGAGCAGGAAACTGCAGAACACATAATTTATGATTGAGAGATTCTTGCTAGCAAGATGTTAAGTGTTTTTGGTTTTCAGGACCAAAAACTGGTATCTCCAGCAGGACGAACTGTACTTAAGAGTTTTACTTGCACAATAGGTCCTTCAGTCGGAGTGCCTGGGGTTTTATAATCCCTTCCTCTAGTATATAATCTAATCCAATCTAATCTAGTAACCGAACCTTGCCTTACGTACAGCCGCGATGAAAAAGTAGTCACAATAAAACTAATACTGTCCTTTACTCCCCTCTTAATTCCACTCTTTGACCTGGTTCCGGAGTAGATTTTTGTAGCATTGTTAAATTTGTGGTTTGTTTTTCTTTTGCAATTCATTAATCAACAAAATCAGTTTATCCGTTTCAAAATAATTCATAATTCATTGTTAATTTATATATACGTATCTAACACCGTGTTTACAACACGGTCGATCTACGATTCAATTCGACACTTTTCGGCTTTCGGTTCGTCCACATATCGTCAGTAATCTAGACGAAGGGACGGTGACATTGATAAAGTTTTAGCGGCTTCTGTCATTTCGACTTCCTTTGATTCTGGATCGACTTAAATTATGGTTGCGTTAGATTCGGGTCGACGTGATTCTACATAACCGGGCTACACGTCTTCACTAATTCGCCTTTGTCGATCAAATATATTCGGACGTAGTATGAACGTACCTTTAAACTTTAGTCTACTGAATTTGTATATAAATAATGAGTGTAGAGTGTATATAAAAAGTGTAATAATGATATTTATTTTTTTAAACTATTAAAAATAAAATAAACATGCGAGTATTTATGGAGACCGACAAAGAAATCACTGCCCCATCGGATTTTGGGAATGCTAAAACAATTTTATTATTATCTAGAAGTATTAGAACTTTTTATAAATTTCTTAACTAAAATATTATGCTATTTTAGTTACGCGGTTCTAGAAAACAGTAAATTTTAAACAAAAAAGATTTGTATTATTTATTTTTTTTAATTTTTTAAATTAATTTATTTTTTAGTATTACGATTATATTACTGAGTACAGGCGTATTTGTTGCATGAGCACAGAACTGGCGAAAAACACTAGACTGTGTGAACGTATCAGGACATATTTTGGATATAGCAAGATTGACTTGCCAAGTACTGTCAATGAATCACCTATAAAATGTTAAAACTAAGAATAAACCTTGCTGACATGATTGAAGCGATTTTCCAAAATTATTTTTTATCTTACCCTCTGTTTGTAACTCTTATTTCACTATTATAAACAGTGTTTATTTTCAAATTTCAGTTGCGACAATTTTCAAATTACTTTGAAAATACGAAAATGAACCCTGACCGTCGTCAAATTAAATTTCTTAATTTCAACAGATTTTGAAAATCAAAACATTGATTTATACAGTTTTTAACGCTGCTGATGGTGAAATCAAATTTTCAAAAATATTTAAAGATTCTTAATGTTTGCCAAAATGAATTCGCTAAAATCAGTATTGTTTACATTATCGGACAACTATATAAAGTTCGATTTTACCCCATTTGAATTCTTTAGGGGTGAAATTTTGGAAAACACATCATTTTGCGCATCTGTAAAGCCTAAGAAAAACTTATATGTGAAATGACAGCTCTTTACGAATTTTGGATCTGAAAATACAGATATAAAATATAAAGTAAGTTTTTACTCCATATTAACTCTTTTAAGAATGGAGTTTTGGAAAACCTCCAAAGCTTATGATAACTGTGTACGAAATGTCAGCTCTCTACGCCTTTTGGTCTGTAGATATAGAAATAAAATGTGAAGTTCGTTTTTATCCTATTTTAACCCTTCGAATTTTTCAAAACCACTTCTTTGCGAGCGTCTAGAAACTTAAAGGAAACTATGCCAACTTTTAATATAATCTACTGGGCGGTTTTGGAGGAACCATGATGAGTGAGTGAGTGGTATTGGGCCCATACATGATTAACTGCGCAATATATATATATATATATATATATATATATATATATATATATTAAATAAATATTTTAAAATCTTTGCTTGTTAAGCAATAACTTATACAACTTAGTACAACGTCTCATGTTATCACCACTCCTGCATTGTTCATATGATCTCGGTATAGATTTTTTATAATCTTTAAGATCAGTTTATATAAAAAACTCCGGATAATACATACCTACTTACTGAAGCATTACTAGCACTATATATACGGGGACGATACCTGCACAAGGTACATTAGTACTGTACTTTTAAACACAAGTACACCATGGTTAAACAGGTAAATATTTAATTGTAACCTCAAGATCATTTTTATATTAATATATTGTTAACGAACATTCAGTCATAGATTTCGTAACGTAAATGTCTCAGTGAATTCAAACCACTGAATACAATTTTCGTTTCTTCTTGAGATTTTGCTTGAAAAATTACTAAAGTAATATTCACGACAGTCAGTTTTCTCTCTAACGTGATAGTAGCTAATTTACAAAACCAACAACAGAACGTTATATAAATATCATTTAAACAAACATTTTGATACGATAGTTTGAATAAGTTAAATATCTTACGAATTTCGTTTCAAAATCCGTAATATATTCCCTTTGAATACAAATTCAAGATATTTTATTCTCATACAAATTAACGGACATTCGAAATCTTAAAAAATCGTGACTTTTAATTTTTGTAACTGATTTCCCCTATTGTAATCAGCTTTTTTTAAATGAATGTAGGCTATGTATTTTAAAATTTTAAATTATATTTAAATTGCAAACCAAATGCTAAATATTATCAAATAAAGTTGAAAATTAACTCGGTTAATTCAGATTTTCAAACAAAAAAAGTTAAAGTAAAAGTATGTGATCGTTTCTTAAATACTTGAGTATCCTCTAATTTGAAACATGAACGGATCCTACTGAAGAACTAACTTGTTTAGGCTATTGCTAAAATAATTTTTAATCAAAGTTAGAGTGTCACATTTTTTTTAAAAATCACACAATTTTTTACTTATAAATAAAATATTAACGACCACTCAAAACATGTTCTACATGTCGGTGCTAATTTCAAGATTCCGGGCTAGCTAAATATTTATTCACCGTTTGTTCTAGTAAAGTCTGTCTAGCAGGAAGGTATAACTACTACAAGTTAGTGAATTATAACACTGTCAATGTTTGAATAAGTGACCTAACACATTATGAATAATTAATAATAAGTACCATACGTTCGTCTGAAATACACATTTTTCATCAGTTTTATTTATTCGTTGTTTAGTTGGTAATCCTGGCGGCTATCTTTGCGATGGCAGTGGCCCAAGGAGCCGCTCCCAGTAGAGCTCCACAGACACCATCCAGTTACGCAGGATACGGTAGTCCCTCAGGATCGAGTGGTGGTAACAACGCGCCTTATCCTACCCCTGCTTATTTCCCAACGCAAACGTTCTATAACCCTCCACAACAATCTATTCCAGTACACCACCCCGTTGCTTACCCCGCCCTTGCTCCCCGTGTAGACGAATATGACCCCAATCCTCAATATCACTTTTTCTATAACGTGCAGGATTCCAACACAGGGGACTCGAAGAGTCAACACGAAATACGTAACGGAGACGCGGTGCAAGGGAACTACACTCTGGTGGAACCTGACGGCAGTCGTCGCGTGGTAGAATACACAGCTGATCCTCAGAACGGATTCAACGCAGTGGTCCGCAGAGAACCGAATAACCACCCGACGTCCACTCCTACCCAAACACCAGCTTCTGTTTCAACTTACGGATCTTCAGAATCAAACTCTTACGGCCCTTCAGGATCAAGCTCTTCTTCCTCTACTCGAGGTTACCAAGGGTACGCATTTGGAACACACTATTAAAGAATGATACTAAGAATACAAAACAATTTGTCTGGAGACGATATATTTTATTTTACGGATAAAATATTTTTAATCATGGTGTAAAAATAACTTATATATTTTTAGATTTTATCTAGTGTAATATACAACAGCTACTTCCATATTTGCGTTACTTTTATTATTCTTAGCCCCAGTTCTTATGTTATATATATATATATATATATATATATATATATATATATATATATATATATATATATATATATATAATTCATGGCTATAAATAATAACCATGACTACAATAAGTTTTTTCCGTTTACTGTCTAACTCTAAGTTTCTTTCAAATTTTATACACTGGCTTGATTTACAGTACTTCATATGTGACAACATTTTTAGAGAAATCTGATAAAACGATTTTGAGAAATAAGGTCATTTTTACATATATAGCTTCTAAATCGTCACTGGATGAGCAGGAGGGAAACTGATAAAGTTTGAATAATGTTTTTGCACTATTTATTTCATTCCGTAGCTTCTTTTAAATCTATATTAATTCTTTATTAAATCTATAAAGAAAACTATTAAATCTATATTAAATCTATATTAACACTACCATACTTTCAGTTATGTATGAAGTGTTATGTGTTGTTTAAGTGTATATAGCGACCGACGCATTTTGTGTTCAACCGATTCTGATAAAATTCAATTCTTTGAGTTTTAACAAAGAAAACTCTTCGTAACAGTTTTTATGATAATTATTACAAAAATTTCCTAAAGCAAACCAGACCTATCAAGAAGATCTTATTGTCAATTAGTTTAACCTGCAGTTATGTGTAGGGACACGTAGACACAATCACTGACAGACATTCAAGAAAAGTGCTTTCTTGCACTCAACAACAAA
The DNA here is from genome assembly GCA_022606455.1 of Callitettix versicolor. NCBI lineage: Eukaryota > Metazoa > Arthropoda > Insecta > Hemiptera > Cercopidae > Callitettix > Callitettix versicolor. Next base: position 58,183,044 of record CM040189.1, read on the forward strand.
ATCTTTACATCATTTTTTTCACAATCGCGCCAAGGTAAAATTTAAACATCTAAAAGAAATATAGCTTACAAAAAGAAATTACTACTTCGTATAGAATGACAAATTCATCAACAATTAGTTAAAACAGTTTATAGAGGAACAACAATAATCCATTAACAGAGAGTTAAAACAGTTTCTAGGGGAACAATAATAATCCATTAACAGTGTCTAAAACAGTTTCTAGGGGAACAACAATAATACATGAACAGTGTCTAAAACAGTTTCTAGGGGAACAATAATAATCCATCAACAGCGTCTAAAACAGTTTATAGAGGAACAACAATAATCCATCAGACGTGAGCTAAAAAGGTTGATAGAGGGACAACAATAACCCACCAGAAGTGAGTTAAAACAGTGCCTAAAACAGTTTACAGAGGAACAACAATAATCCATCAGATGTGAGCTAAAAAGGTTGATAGAGGGACAACAATAACCCATCAGAAGTGAGTTAAAACAGTGCCTAAAACAGTTTACAGAGGAACAACAATAATCCATCAGACGTGAGCTAAAAGTTGATAGAGGGACAACAATAACTCATCAGTAGAGTTAAAACAGTGCCTAAAACAGTTTACAGAGGAACAACAATAATTCATCAGACGTGAGCTAAAAAGGTTGATAGAGGGACAACAATAACTCATCAGAAGTGAGTTAAAACAGTGCCTAAAACAGTTTACAGAAGAACAACAATAATCCGTCAGACGTGAGCCAAAAAGGTTGATAGAGGGACAACAATAACCCATCAGAAGTGAGTTAAAACAGTGCCTAAAAGCAGTATACAGAAGAACAACAATAATCCGTCAGACGTGTACCAAAAAGGTTGATAGAGGGACAACAATAACCCATCAGAAGTGAGTTAAAACAGTGCCTAAAACTGTTTATAGAATAACAACAATAATCCATCAACAGTGAGTTAAAACAGTTGATAGACGAACAACAGTAATCCAATAACAATAATCCATCAACAGAGAGAAAAAAACTTTTAACATATTTGTAGCAACATACAACCAATGATTGTAGCAAACAATCAAGCAACCATACTTCTTGAAATCGGTTCAAACTTTAATTATGCTTGTTACTAATAATACATGTTTAGTCATACATAAATTAGGTCAATGTACAAAGTATCAAATAAAAGTAATATTTTACATTAAAAATTTATCAAATTTGTGTACTTTTCGACAGAGTTACTTCTTTATTTTCACCGACTTTTTTTTATAATTTTCAGTAAAATTTAAATTCTAAATTAAGTTGCAAAATTAGATTTTCAAAAAAATGTAAGACAAAAACTTATGGTTTTTGTTTCTTTTTATGTGTGATTTTCGCGCTTCGAAGCATTTGTTTGCATATTGTTGTTATTATTTTTTTTAATTCGTTTCGATTGTCTTTAAGAACAGCTGCGTTTTTTTACTACCCAGATTACACATTTTAATTTAAATGGTCAGCTTTTAAAATAACATCAAGTTATATAATTAACAGTAATTTATGTCGGCACTATTTTCATAAATTCTTATAATTTCTTGTTGGTAATATTTTGATATTTTTTGCCTAGTTCTCTGTATGGATTAATTAATGAAGTAAGTAAGTAATTAATGTATGGACAAGTGGCAGACCACCTGCAGAAGACCAGCTGTCGGACACATAGTAGACAGTGAGAAGTGTAAGAATTATGTCAGTGACAGATAGAACAAACATTGGCATACGCTTTTCAAAATAGTAAAAACAAAACTTCAAAAATGACGTCACATGTAATAATAAATTTAAATGTTTAATATACAGAGATTTTAACTTTTATTACGATCCATCATTTATAAAAAATATAATATAAAGACATTATGATTTTAAAACTTATAAATTTCGGCCATTTTATAACGGATGAACCTGTTTTGCTGATAACAAAATCCCTGAACTTTCAAGCGGAAAATCAGCAACGAGAAATATCTCAAATACCTAATTTATGATTATTGATTTTCCAAATTCTTTTCACATTTTGATCGGTCGTAAAAATTCATAACTTGTCAGTGTACAAATTTAAAATTATTATTATGTAATGATTGTTTCCTATTTTGGGATGGTATTGAGCTTCAGTTGTCCTAAACTTGATCAAATGCGTAGAGCTGATCATAAAGAAATGTTATTTTAGTTTATTTGAAAGGATTTTTAGCCCCAAAAAATAATATTTTATAAATAATTGGAACCACAATATGTTGCATTGGCAAATACCATCACCATCTGAAATTACTTAATGTAGTTATCTTTTTTCTGTTAGGAATGTTGTAATTTTGTAGAGTACATATCGCTGCCTTAACTAACTTCAAACACTATACTTGTTGACTCGTTTTGGAATACTTCCATTTTCAAAACTGTTTACTATACTACTGGCGGCAGTACAGTAAAACATTTTGAAAATGGAAGTATTCTGGAACGAATCAACAAATATAAAGCAGCTAGGAAAGACAGGGATCTCCGCACAAAAAATCACCAGCAGCTCTCATTCATTTTTTCGTCCAACAACATGCATATTTATTCAAGTAAAACAACTTTAATTCATAACGAATTTATAGTTATAAAAATATCGAAATAGATTTTTTTATACACAACACAACAACTATTAAAATACTACTTTACATGAATAGTAGACACCCTTCCAGTAAATAGTCACTTGTTTACAAAAACATTTTATGAAAAAGTTATAATTGTTTACCATAACAGATAGAAATTTTGCAGAACCTTTAAGTCATTAAATAAATAGTTCTAACCATGTTTGAAATACTTTCATTTTTCCATTTCCTAATGTATTGATATTGCTCTGATATTTGCTTAAGTATCATTTATAGTCAAATACATAGTGAAAATTAACAATTTATAATTTAAATTTTGAAGATTTAACGTAACTTTTATGGTTCTATTTTGAAACGGATACAAGAATCAGTATTCGTGACAAGTATGAATCAAATCATAAGAAAATTTTGTTTTCCTGAAATATTTACTATTTTACAAATAATTCATGAATAGTAAAATATTTTTTTAATCTTTCTATTATAGAATAGGTTAGGTTTTTAAATACGTAATTATTCTTGCTGGAACATTAAGTCTTTGTTTTCAAAAAGTGTTTATTTTTTTTTTTACTTTACAAGAAAATCTTGTAACGAGACTTTTTAGTAGTCATTGGTTGTCCAGTGACGTCATGTTGCAATGAGCATTGGTTGAGTATCGCCGCGTGACCGACCATTTAATTAACTCATTTCAGACAGCAAAATAGGATCTATCATCTATTGTATTTACAGAATTTTTATGCAATACATATAATTGTTACTTTTTACACGGACGTTTCCCTTCAATTATTTGTAAAGAGTAATCAAAACGTTTCGAGAGAATAAATAAAAGTGCAAAACATAAAAACTTAACAACTTATTAAAGTTGTTAAGTCTGGAAGCTTTTTATGTCATCTAACTACTTTATAACCAGCCATGATATCTAAACAACAGTTCGATAAAACTGATTCTATGAAAATATTGAATTTGAGTAATTTAAGATTCAAAAGAACAAAACGTTCTTCGTAATTACAATATGTAACAGATCTATAAATGTACTAAATCAGCTGAAAAACAAAAGCGAGCACCTCAGTAAGTATTACAGTATGCATCGCAATACGCGTTATATCATGCTAACATGTGTTAGTGTTACAGAAGTTGGGGACCGCGCCTAAAGGTAGCGCGATATCCAACAAAAAATCATTACAGGTTTTGCATGCGGCTTTGTGTCTGTGAACAATTCATAAGTTTAAAAAAACGAGTTTGTCAGTTATTGGAGCATTGCAGAAGCACTATAAATAGTCAGTAATTTCCATTTGCAATTACAGTCAGCTCGTCTTCTACTTACACTCAATATGTCTGGAAAGGTGAGTAGTACTTTGCCTTACGTTAATACTAAGTTAATAAGTATAAATACATTTCTAGAACTTTTAAATATTACATCTTTTTTTAATAATAAACATGATTTTTTACACAGAAAGCTGTGAGAAACAAACAAATTTTTGAAAGGAATCGATGTCACCCGTCATATGGATAACGATTTATCATTTTGTGTAGTTAGTCCAACTTATAAAATTATTTGTATCGTTAAATAATTATTTAAAGTTATTTAAATTATTAAATTTATTTATAAAGTTAAATAAATATTGTAAGAAACCCTTATAAACAAAATGTTCTTTGTTGTTTTTGCAGCTAGCAGTACTAGTATGTGTTGTGGCAGCAACCAATGCTGGATTCCTTAACAGTTATTCAGGAAACTTCGCAGCTCCCCGACGTCCTTACACAGGAAATAACTTTCTGTCTTCCGGACAACCATCAAACTACCGACCTGCAGTCTACAACGCCTTTAATGCCAGGAACAGTTACTCTCCAGCTTATCCCAACTATGCTGGATCACAGTCCTCAAGAACTACCGAAGGCATGTTCCATCCTTACTCCAGTTTCCCTGTGAGGAATTCGTTACCACTTCGCCCAGTCGTAGAAAACACGGAGTCGTCTTCGTATCCTGTTTCTCCTTACTATAACTCTAATTCAGCGCCTCATTACTCTGCTTCAACTCGTCAGCCTGTCGCCTACTCTACCCAACCATCCTACAACACTCCCGCTGCTCGAGTCGACGAATACGACCCTAACCCTCAGTACACATTTGCTTACAACGTTCAAGACGTTAACACTGGAGATTCCAAAACCCAGCACGAAGAACGTAACGGAGACTCTGTCCGCGGCAGCTACAGTCTTGTAGAACCTGACGGCAGCCGTCGTGTGGTGGACTACACAGCTGATCCTCAGAACGGCTTCAACGCCGTGGTACGCAGAGAACCTGCTAACCATCCTTCTTCTGCTGCCTCGACGTACGTTCTTCCCAGGTATGCTTCTGGATCAAACTATGGTTCTTATAATGCTGGATACCAAAGATTTCCGTATCGATCAAACTATCGTTCTTCAGTAGGAGGCTACAACAGGTCCGCCCAATGAGTTTAATTAATTATTTATTAGTTTTGATTATTGAATACAAAAGAGAAGTTATATTTTCTCTTATGTAATACCGTAAGACATTACTATATTCTATGTTTATATTTTGTATTCTTATAAAAATAAATTTACAAGTAAACTATTAAAAATGAATGAATTTAATTATAATGTTAAAAGTAAGAACCAAAGAACACCAGACCCAGTCACTTCTGGGACACAAAAGTAACAAAATTAAGAAAATATGATTTTAAAAAGTGTTACTTTAATAATTGTTTCAGTATTCTTCTCGGAAAACAAATTTTTTTTAAACATGTCGAAATTTTTGTCATTTGTTAAAATAAAATTTAAAAATCCAAAAGTTTTATTTTCAAGTGCAGTATATTTATTTTTCATATTTGTTAAAATGAATACGTAGTAAATCTTCAAAATTGTTTAATTACAGTTTTAGTAAGACTTGTTGAACTGATTTTGGAATATTAGTCCGCTTAGATTTTTTTTCACTGCTGATATTTCGATTTTTAACGATTCGGTAGTTTTTAAACAAAACCAGACGTTGTTATGAGAGCTAGTTTTAAGTACATAAATTATGTAAGAAAATAAATAGGCGTAGCGGTTTAGTTTGAAACTACAGGTTAAATGATTTTATTAAAGTTTTTTTTTTAATATAAAGTTATAATAATATTTGGATAACAGTTAAAGTTAAAAATAAAATAGGCGTGAGATAAAAATTGTATATTACTCTGATATTTGCTTAAGATATCATTTATAATCAAATACATAGTGCAAATTAACAATTTATAATTTAAATTTTGAAGATTTAACGTAACTTCATTACTATTTTGTAGGAGGCTTATTTTTAAATAGGCCTAAGTTTGTTTTACTTTCAGAATTTAAGTTTTAACTGTTGAATTAAACGCTGGTTTAAGAAAATTATCGTAATTTATTTTATGATAACCTAGTTGTTTTGAGAAATAAATAGTAATAGCACATAGAATATAAACGCGTGCCTTCGTGCGTTTGTGTGGGGGGAAATATATATATTTTTCACCAAACAAAAGACAATATGAAGTTGTATAAGATGCCAAAAACCTTTTATGTCAACTATTTAGGTCTGATTCAATGCACTTTTCACGAAAATTGTATTTGTAATTTCTTTGACACATTTTTGCCCAGCAAAATGGTGTTTTACACCTGCAAAAAGTGTAAGATTTGAAATTAAGCTTTTACAGTTTTGAATGTTATTTTTGAAATACAAAAGTATTAATGTATTAAAATGTTCATTTATGTGTTTTTATTAAATTCTGTTACTTTTCGGAAACTTGCTTCCATCACTCTGTGAGACCAAGTGCTTGCCGTGATTATTATTTGTTTCAACTAGAGTATTCGTTTCACTTTCAAACCTCCAAAAGATATTTTTACTCAATAACCGTAACACTCAATCCCTCTCGGTGCAGTCAAACTTTTATAACAAAATACATTTTTACACCTAAAGTGGATGCTCCTATGCCGAATTCCAGCTTCTTAGCTACCACAGTCGCTCAGGTAACTCAGTTTTGATTTTTTTAAATAACTGTTTCTGGGGTCCTGAATCGATTTTTAAAGAAATTATATTATATTATATTTTTAGATTATTTCTAATCACTTTTTTGCTCTAACCCATCTGCAAAACAAATTTCAGATTCGGTATGGTCTCAAGATATAGTTTTGACGTTTTCAAATAGCCGTATCCATAATTTCAGTTGTGAAATTAAAAAAGTGTATAAAAAAATAGCATGCAATTTTGAAGATTTCGAATTATGCAATTTTTAAATTTTGAACGAACGAATCTGTCTTAAGTATCAAACTTGTCCAAGCTATCAGTTGTACTAAATCAGACCGGGATAAAATTACGAAAGCTAAATCACAGATTATAGTGATATATAAATATATATATATATATATATATATATATATATATATATATATATATATATATATATAACTACAGGCACATAACTATAGATAGGTATGTTTGTACAATTTTAAACGACTCTAAAACAAATTGTTCTATAGACAGTTGCTCATTTTCAAAGTCTCGTGTCTGAGACTTACCGTGACTCCCCCAGCTGAAATTACTTTATAATTACTCATATGAAATATTAGTATTATATCTCGTTAAACGTGATGAAAAGAACGTTTTTTAACGCCAAATTAAATATTATGTTGAACGAAAATTTACATGTGCTCCAGTGTTTATAGAAACAAAGTTTTTGGATTCTATAACCAAACCTAACCTAACGCTTCCAAGCCTTTATGTGGTACTTGTCAAACATATTTTATCACCACTAACACGTTACGCGTTTTAGAGAGAAGATAAGACCAATGTCGTTTTTATTCTTACTGTGTATAGTGAATCAAAGGCGTACAATGTCGTCACGAATATTTTTGTGCAACAAACTGTAATTTGTTTTGTAACTTTCGAATTTTCGAAAATTCTTTTAATAACGAACTGTTTGTACAAGTAGTAATTTACAATAAAAAATAAATATCTAGTTGATGTTCAGGTGACACGGTGACTTTTGCACTTCTGAACACTTTCTGCGTCGAGGTTGACAGTTTCTTAGGTGAGCTGGCAATTTGCCATACGTTAATGAGTTATTAATTCGATTATCAGAACTATTAATCACTTCGGATCGACAACCGAACTACAACTATCGAAGTGAATCTAAACTGGAAATTTAAATAATTTATGCAAATAGTTCTGACACAGTTTTATTATTGAATTTATTATTTCATAGGTAAAAGAAATAACAGAATCGAAAATGTAACTAATGTCTCAAAACATGATTAATTTTAAATTACTTTGTGACATGTACGTGTTTTTTATGAAATATATGCACAGGTTTTCATATATGCATTTGTGCGTCGGTGCATTATCACGTACTGTGTGTGTGTGTGTGCGCGCGCGTGTATTGAGTTACAGATGCCTGCGAAATATCGCAACAATGTTGCAGCACGGAGCTTCCTCGCTAACGAGATGGAAGCTAACTTCCAACAATAATTTTGTGTTCATCTTAAAAGTTTCCCTATTGTCGTTACAATGGTGGAATATGATTTTCAAAAATAATTACTGCCTATCCAATAGCTCATTTTCAAATGAAAATTCTCTAATCTAATAGAAATTGATATTTTTAAGATTCTTTAGAAGTTTATAATATCCCGGCATGCATATGTCTAGCTGACAAACGAAAAAGAATTTTTTTAAAGTTACTATATCACAAGACATAACTATATTTTTATCTTATTTTTTGCACCATTAATCCATTAAAATATGCATAAATTATAACTTTAAATTTTGAATGGAATTTTAATTTTTAAAATGTTAAATTTATGCAGATTTTAATTACAATGGTTAAAACTGATTTTCAAAGAAAAATATTGATGCAATTTTTATGTCAAAAATATTGTACGCGCGCGCACACACACACGCATGCGCGAGACCCTGGTTTTACTTTATCAAAATCGCTTTTTAGGCTGTAATGTGATTTCGTAGGAAATATTAAATTTTTTGAGCACTCATAATCTATAATATTTATTCTGTTTGTGTAAGGATTTGATATAATATCATTTTTAACTGTTTTGTTCCAGGTGAGGTGTTAATTAAAACCTATCATTAATGTTATTCTTGAGAGTCAACTTGGTAAGTGTTTAATTTAAAAAGTACTTCTCTTGATCTAAGATAATAGTGCAAATATAGATTAAAGTAAAAAAGTAGTTTTTGTTGCATTAAGTGTTGGCTTTACCTAGTCGCAAGATAAAAACGCTATCCTTTCCTAGTTTGCGTAGTCTACAATCTAAGGTAGACTACTCAAGGTATGAGTCCATACTTTGAGCACAAATACGTATGAGTTCCGGCTACAGCTGTCTTCTTCTGAATATGGATTTTTTTCAAAATATCCTTTGTCAGATTTACCAACGAAAATGATTATTGTATATTGTTTTGTTTTTGGTATACTCTTGAATTAATTCCATTGCCCGTCTACCGTTAACAAACTGAATCACCTGGAATGCAAGGATTTCGATAAACCAGCGTCATGAATTTATGTACAACACTTTTTAAACATCAAAGTTCATGGTTTGGTATGCAATCTCAGTTCACACTTTGAACGAACTTGTATTACACCACCATCATTGCAAGACACAGAACCATAACCTTCAAGTGTGTGTGTGTGTGTTTGCGCGCGCGCGTTGGCTCTCTGACGTGGAATTTTGGTCCGATTTAATTCAAACTGGATACAGAAATCTATTTTGGTAATAACTGGGTTTGTTACTTACCCAGAAAATCCCATTAACAATTTTAAAGTGGCAGCCACTACAAATCTTTAAAATAAATATTTTTGTCACATTTTTTCAAAATATGTTTATCGCAATCACCGTTAAATCTACATAAATTAACATTTTAAATAAAAATTTTCAGATACGATCGAAAATACCAAAATGAATGTTAAGTGACCGAGCGAACGAGGTTTCTGTTTCAACTAGACCTTTCGAAATTTGGTTTGTCTGTTTGTTTGTTACACAGTTTTGGCCAAACGTATTGACTGATTTGGAGCAATGAATAGGCTACAGAATCTATTCAGAATCTATATATGAATATAGATTCTGTATTCATTGTTTGGAGTTTGGTACAGAGATAGCCTACCTTTTATAAAGCTCGAACGACATATTTGTCAATTTTTTTCCTATTAATTTCCATTTCAACATGGAGGCCTTTGATAGACAATAACGAATTTCGGAGTTTTAGCCAAACGCATTAACCGATTGTTTAAAATTTGGTACGCAGGTACATTGTATAAAGCCCGAACGACGTATGTGTACGATCTTTTCTCATTCACTTCCGTTTCAAGATGGCGGTTTGTGATTTAACGACTACGAGTGTACGCAGTTTTGGCCAAGCGCATTGATTGATTGTAAAGCAATCAGTCAAACGAAGCTAACTTATATAAAACTCAAAAGATTTTTTTCAATTCCAACATACTTCCGTTTCAAGATGAAGGGGTCTGATTTAACGTTGAGAGTGTACTTGTTATTTTTTGTGATATTGGCTGAACGGAAAACCTATATAATTTTAAGCGCTTTTTGAAAAAAGAGCATAAAATTTCTATAAAAGTGGTCCAGTAAATGGTTTTCGTGAATATTACTACTTCCGGTAAAATTGGCGGGAAATGATAGGCGCGCTGTCGTGGAGCGCTCTGTGTATTAAGGTATCCTGTTATTTGAACTTCTAGTATAAGCAGATTTTAATGATGGTAAATAAAAAAATATTTTTTGTTGGAAATTCGTACACATCACCGCCGGAGAGGCAACTGCTTGCAGCAATTATATGATGTTCATCAGTTTGAATGTTATGAGGTCTTTCGGATCAGCGTGAGAAATGAAGCAAAAATGATTTATTATAGTGCATTGATTCATCAGATGTTTAAAGAGAGCGTCCTATTGTTAGATGCTAGAACAATGCGATTGCCGACAGGTTGTCAATAGGCCTGAATGTGATTGCATAAAGACTGTATTCTGTAGGTCAACAACACAAGAACATGCTCGGACCACAATGCATTTCTTTGTATTAAGACAGCACGAAGACGTCTTCGCACTTACATTCGCCATTTTGTAATTATTTATACTTGAACTGAATGTGTGTTGAAATCCACCGGAAGAAAGCTTTATGGGAAGTGTAATATTCTTTCTCACAATATATTATATATCATAAAAAGTCACGGGATAATAACAAAAATCTTGAGATGTTGATAAATGTTTTTTTCAGTTCTTATTCGTGAAAAATTGCTTTAATATTGATGCTGATCCGTTTGTGCCTTATGCACTTCGCTAGAGACTAAACTAGTAACCGATTTTCATTAAACTTTTGCATGTAGATGCACTTTTCCCGCATCAAACAATTTTTAAGTTTTTTTAAACTTTTTGTTTTTAAGCAAATTAACTTTTTCGCTCAAATGTAATTCTTGTTTACTCATAAAACATAACCTAGTTCGTTATATCCACGACAAATCTGGCTTGACAAAACAACAAGAAACAGACACTTCTCAAACTTGCTTACAGTTTTGTCATAATTGAAGGTTCATAACAAACGAAATTGAACCTTGACAGAAGAATTTTGATAATAAAACAAATTTTATAATAATAAAAGTAAGTATGAATAAGTTTAATATCATTGTATTATAGATTTCAGACAATATTAAAGTTCGTTAGTTGTAGGTAATTAAAAATTGTATGTATTTAAATAAGATAATCATAAGAGATTTCCTTTCATAAATCCTAAAATCGTAAGAGAATGTTTCAAAAACGTTCAAGTAATTTTACTCAATCTGTACGTTCCCAATAAAACATTTCGGTTCTAAAGCTATCGACTAAAGAAAATGTACATTCTAAAATTTATTTTTTAAATATACTTTTTGAAAAATTTGTCCACTTTTTTCTCGTACACAAATACAGTGATTAAAAATGTAAGTCATTGGGTGAAATCGGAAATCAAGGAAATGTACAGTTCTAGAAGTTTTTTGTAAAACAGCAATCGTATTTACTTCTTTTTTTACTTTATGATTTTTTTAAGGAAAAATTTTAATCTAATCTTTTGACTTTTCACTCTTCGTCAATTGTTCAGAACGGAATTTTAGATAAACAACGTCCCATACCTATTGTTTGGATATTTGAGTAAAAGGCAAAGTAAATCATTTAGTTATTTTTTAAATATATTATGTAGCTTTAAATTTTGAGGTATCAGTATATCGATTTTCGAATCGATCTGATAACACAAAATTAAATTTTCTACAAAAACGTTTAGGCCTAAGTGTAAAATTTACCAATTTTCGAAGTTTTTGAAACGTTTAAACTGATTTTGCTGCATAACTAACTTGTCACACCTAGTAAACAGCTTAAGAAAAATTGCTATCTAACAAAATTCAAAATGGAGGCTATGCAACTCAAAAATTCATAACTTCTTTATTTAAATTTTTTTCTAACATCTGATTCATTTGTTCAATTTCGATTAGCGTCAATGTAAGGGAATTTTGTTTTCGCTTTTGAAAATTAAAAATGCAAATTTTATTTTTGTTGAAAAAAATTGTGACAGAAACATTAATATTTTGTTTTAATTTATAGTGACCAACATTTTAAATGATATTAATTGTAGTCAGTGCTCAGATGATTTCCTTCATATCTTCAGACAGCTGTGTACTGTGATTTATCCTTTATTTCGGGAATTAAGTTTACTCTTCAAATAATGTTTTATCAGTTTAATCATTCTATACGTACTTACCCACTTATCTATCAGCTGACAGCCTGGAAATTGTCACTTTTTTTATGTAATCAGATTCTGTTGTGAGAAATAGGTTATGTCCATTCAGTACTAGTAGTATTATGACATAACCTTAAAGTGCCGGCATCCAGTGCCACGCCTCCTCTTGCAGACTCGTTCTACAGTTTTGGCTAATATCGGCAAACAAACGGAATACATTTAGTAATCAGAGCATTGCTGGATCACTATAAATACAGTAGTTGCTTTTACAGACCGGAGTAGTACATTACTGCACGGCTGTTGTTCCAAGGCTCAACATGACTCTCAAGGTACATCCTATCAATCATACATTACTTATTAACTTACGAAGTATTAACTTCATTTGCTTAACATCATATGAAGTATTGACTTTGTTTTTAAATTACTAGTAATCACTTACATTACTAGTATTCGTTGGCTGTCTGTGTGGTCATTTACATATTTTATGTAAACGGTGTGGTTTTAAATAAAACGTTATTGCAGTTAAAACTTCTCACTTTGAATTCGTTTCAAGAAAAAAACCGAGAATCTCGACAGATTTTCTCGAAATTTATTTGGATCATATTTTGTCATATATGAAAGATTCATAGCTAAGGTAGGTGTAAAAAATTTTTTAAAAAATAAAAAGCTAATTTTACTAATCTTTTTTGAATATTTCTTTAGAAAGTGATTTAAATCTACCGGTTAACGTTTCTAGTGTATTTGTAATAATTCAATACTGTGATTTCTGCTTATGACACTAACGGACGTGAGTTCAAAAGCAGCTACTGATCTTATTTTTTTCATTTAATATTAATTTATTTACAATTATTTATATAAATAAGTTAAAATAATAAATATTTAAATTAATAATACCATTATACTACATTCCCGACTCAGCTGGTTTTTTATAAACAATTTGGTACACCTGCTTGAGTAATGATTATTCATGTATGTCTAAAATTTTATAAAATTTTGTGAGACCGATTCTGAGAAATTATCCTGATTTCCCCGGTATTTTACCCGGAATTGTAAACAATTGCATGTGAGAAAGTTAGTATAATGTTTTTGCGATATTTATTAATACTAAAAATGTTTTTTTAACTTGTATTATGATTCTGTTATTACTTACCATAAATATCTTGCTTGCAACTATAATTTCTTATAGTGAAACTTATATATCTTTGTGTTATTTACACATAAAAAGTACATATATATATGTTTACAGATAAGAAGGGATCGGGGGAGGAGGAAACAGTGCCAAGCATCTATTTTGATGTTTTGAGAAATTCGGTTTTTAAAGTTTGATTAAATCCATAAATCATATGCTAACAAAAGGAAGTCCTTAAGAAGTGCACAGATTTGAAGATATTTATTATTAACAGTGAACTGTTAAGAGATCAATATAAACATTTTTAAAACATCTATAATGTTTTTAAAAAAATACATCTAAAATGATTCTTGACACTGTTACCCCCCTACCACTCCATGTATGTTTTTATAGTTCATCCTATATTCACGTTTAATCTTAATAACAGTAATGGATGCAACTGATCTAATTGGTACATAGGTTATACTGTTGACTTTGTTTCTGGCCACTGCTTATGGCGGTTACATCAGCCCTCCAGCTGTCTACACTACACACACCGCCCCTGCAGTAGTCTCTCACGCAGCCCCTTCGTACACCGCCTACACTCCTGTGATCGCACAACCAGCTGTTACCTACTCAGCTCCTGCCGCTAGAGTCGAGCAATACGACCCCCATCCTCAGTATAGCTTTGATTACGGCGTTCACGACGCCCATACCGGTGACATCAAAAGCCAACAAGAGAGCCGCGACGGAGATGTTGTCCATGGCCGTTACAGTTTAGTAGAACCTGACGGCAGCCGACGTGTTGTGGAGTACACAGCCGATCCTCATAACGGCTTCAACGCCGTCGTCCACAAAGAGGCAGGAGTTCATCCCGTTGCTCCTGCTGTTAGGGCGTATTCTGCCCCTGCCTACGTTGCACCGGTAGCTAGGATTGCAGCCGCCCCTGCCTACGTAACTGGATACCCAGCCGCTCCAACTTACGCAAGCTATGCTGCACCTTCGTATTACAGTAGTCACTATTAATTTATATCATCTTTTAAAGAAAGAAATATCAAATATTTTTGTTACCTGAGGGAACATTATCCCAACAATCTTCTTTTAATGTTTTGTACATATAGCCTGTATTTTTAGTGCAGTATAATTTGTTAATGTTAAATAAAAACCTTCTTTCTACGTAAAGTTTTACTTATTTCATCTTTGAAATACAGTAAATACTTTTATAAGGAAAACTAAACATTATAGTTTTTTTAACTAAACTTTGTAAAAGTGTATTAATAATTTTATAAGTATTTTTAATTTTATGTATGTTATCGATTATAACTTTTAAAAAATACTCCTTAATTACTATTACAACTACTTATCAACTATTGCTGAAAGCGTACAAACATGTATTATTCTGTTTTTTAATTATTACATATAAACATATATATAAATCAATTTTCGTATTTAATTAAAATTTTAATGTAGATTGTAAATTTAATTGTTATATAGGTAGTTCCATATACATGAATGTTGACAAATGTCTGGTTAAAAAAAACATAATAACAAGTTCATTATTTTATTTGAATTATGGAGGGGAAGAACTAACTCGAATTTTATTTTGATATTCAATTAAATTTATTAAAACATCTTATGAGTAATAATTTTTCCGAGATATTCCCTGCTTCCCAGATTATTTTCCTTGCATATCTTTGCATTCACTTGTTAGTGGATAATATTTTGAAATAACAAATCTTTTCAAATACGAGTTGTTGCAAATGTTATTTTAGAAATGAATTTATCACTTTAAAAAAGTCATAATAGTGAAAATACAAAGTCAACGTCACTAGACTGTAGTTTAAACTTTGAACAGTTCTCTGGACATCGACTGCGTTCAGGCCTTCCACCCTGCGAATAATGTTTTTCACTCCCGATTTTAATCCCAAAAACGATTTTCCGTAAATTAAAACGTAATTTAATGCATAACAAATAACTTACTAGTTACATAGTTTTATTTTTTCAAAACGATTTTTTAAGAAGGTGTTTAAAAATTAACACAGAACATCCTTCTTAATGTAATAGAATATAAATAAGATAAAAGAAGATTTAAAATGTTCCCTCACGTCAGGATAAGATTACTTTGGTGAAAATAATTAAAAATTTGCTCCCTCTGAACATACTTGCTCTAACATGTTTTGCTCTAGACAGAAGTCTAGCTGCTATTTGGTGTTTTTAACCAAAGAAGAACATATCTTTTTAACTGTCAATACTATGGATTTTTGCGTACGTCTAGAAATTATGCTGTGTACGCAAAACTGTTCACTGATTATGGTAGCAGTATTCGAATTTCAAAATAGTTTTGAATAAAAAGTGATTTTTTTTCTCTTCTCCCTGTGCAAAGTATCAAGACATTATTGTGATCGTGACGAAATCTTTTTTTGAAATTTTGACGGATATATGTTTTCACGTCCTTTTATTCAAAAAAAGTACTTTAGACTTGGATTTTTTCCGTTTGTGTGTGGTTGTGCACGTCGTTGGAACTGATAACTTTGGTATGCTTTTTGAAGTCTTTATTGGATAAAAAATGTTAAAAACCTATTCTATTTTGATATTAATTTTCTTAATTGTAGTCCTTTAGTAGTTAAACATATGTTTTTTCTTGACGTAACTATAACCGATGAATGTTTTAAGAGGCTTATACCTAAAATTTATTTTAATCTAATTCAAATTTTGTACACTGACTTGTGCTTACGATTCTTATTAATTTTAGCAAAATCTAACAAACCGATTTTTTGAAATTATCAGTCGTATCAAAAGTGCGACTAATATCATTTCAGCACATAAACGTATCATCAAATTCCCATTTGAAAATGATGTATTGGAACAGCCGTCATGGTAAGAGCCAGACCAGGGACCTTGAAATTACCATTTCTGATCTCTTTATCACTTTTAGAAAGGATGTTTAACATTTTTATATAATTTGGTTCGCAATTTTAGTCTGCCTTGGTTTATACTTGACCGAAAATCGATTTTGGACAATTTAGTTCATTACTCTGCCAATCTGTTCAACCGTTTAAAATGGCTCCCATTTTCAAATCCTAAAAAAACCTTTTTTCCCAAATCTGATTTTACTATTGTAATCAGCATAAAATCTGCTTATAAATCAGCAAATAAATTAGCATCTTAAATTTTCAAAAAAAAAATTAAAAGTCTACATATACTATAAAATGCTATATATACATATTCAAAAATGATTGTGAGTGTGAAACCAAATTTTCAAAAAAAATATATAAGATAAAAAATTATTATTAAAAATTCGCTTCCATCACGTAAACGAGCTAACTGAGTGTTTTAATAATGTAAATTTCTAATAATCTATAGAAATGTATTACAAAACGTGTTCTGGTTGTTGTACATATTTGAAATTCCCTGAATTTTAAAACAATTGTTGTGTTTTTGTTCTTGCCGTAGGGTTGTTGCATGCAGTATCTTATATTTTAAAATAAACCGCTAAAATACCTGTTGTTTTTTATGATTTTTTAAAATTTAAGGAATAGTAGTAGTTCAAAGAACAGTTGACCTCGCAGGATATTCTTAATTAATTGTCTGGCCAATGCTCCACGACAGCACTCTGACGCGCTCGTATTCTTTTCCGCCAATTTAACTGGTATCCGTAATATTAATAAAACATGTTACTGGACTAACCAGCCAGTATTATAGTAAGTAGCCAGCAACTACACTCGTAATCGTTAAATGAAAGGCCGCCATCTTGAAATGGAAATTAATGAAAAATCTTACACATAATTCAGGTTTTATACAAGGTGCCAAATTTCAAAACTGTGTAACTGACAAACACATGCCGATATGAATCAGAAACCTCACTGCGCTCTGTCAATCTCCAGGCTATCGTTACAACGAGTTTCTTACTATTTTAATCTCAAGCGATATTGTTTACAACATTTGTCATTATTTCAATGAACTGTGTAACTGACAAACACATGCCGATATGAATCAGAGACCTCACTGAGCTCTGTCAATCTCCAGGCTATCGTTAAAACGAGTTGCTTACTATTTTCATCTCAAGCGATATTGTTTACAACATTTGTCATTATTTCAATGAACTATGTAACTGACAAACACATGCCGATATGAATCGGAGACCTCATGCGCTCTGTCAATCTCCAGGCTATCCAGGCTATCGTTACAACGAGTTTCTTACTATTTTCATCTCAAGCGATATTGTTTACAACATTTGTCATTATTTCAATGAACTATGTAACTGACAAACACATGCCGATATGAATCGGAGACCTTATGCGCTCTGTCAATCTCCAGGCTATCGTTACAACGAGTTTCTTACTATTTTCATCTCAAGCGATATTGTTTACAACATTTGTCATTATTTCAATGAACTATGTAACTGACAAACACATGCCGATATGAATCAGAGACCTCACTGCGCTCTGTCAATCTCCAGGCTATCGTTACAACGAGTTTCTTACTATTTTCATCTCAAGCGATATTGTTTACAACATTTGTCATTATTTCAATGAACTATGTAACTGACAAACACATGCCGATATGAATCGGAGACCTCATGCGCTCTGTCAATCTCCAGGCTATCGTTACAACGAGTTTCTTACTATTTTCATCTCAAGCGATATTGTTTACAACATTTGTCATTATTTCAATGAACTATGTAACTGACAAACATATGCCGATATGAATCGGAGACCTCATGCGCTCTGTCAATCTCCAGGCTATCGTTAAAACGAGTTGCTTACTATTTTCATCTCAAGCGATATTGTTTACAACATTTGTCATTATTTCAATGAACTGTGAACTTGATTGTGAAAGTTACTGTAATAGTTTCTTAGTCAAGGTCAGATATATACTTTCGTTTAACCTCTATCTAGGTCTCTGATTCTACTAACATGTATTTCGAATCTAATTTGTACAATCCATTAATTATTTAACAGTTTATTAATTAAAAATGCATTTCTAATTCTATAAAATTTGCGATTTGTCTTAATATATTTGTATGTTTATCGTTGCAGTTAGTTCATTTTTAGATAGGCCAACTAACAAAAACCTTACCTATTGCGTGTCATGTTTAAGAATGTGACTATAGTAGTACTATAGACTAATGTGCTATAGTTAGTATTATAGCAAACATTTTTAACGAAATTTTATAATTTGTAAAGCAAATGTTTGTAAATTTTAAAGTTGATGGTGTCAGTGAAAGATTTTTTAATACCATCAGGGTTCGTTGTCAGCTGATGGCATGACAAATTTCATCTTTTAAAAAAAACAATTATAGTTACACGTATCCTCCAGCGATGAAGCGATGACATGTCGACTTCAGTATTTCACTAACAATTGTCTGAATAAATAGGCCTACTTTTACTTACGTTCAGCTCTTGCAACAAGTAGAAACGTCATTAGCTTAAATATAGTAGAACTAAAATATAGCAACATGCAGCTGTCTCTTTGACTTGGTAGTTATGAATTTTTTAAAAAAATCATCTTAAATTAGAATAACTTCAGATAAACGGACATTTTGATATAAGAAAATTGTATACGAACAATTTTATATTAACAAAAAAATACGTAAACCTTTTTACTTCGCGAAACAAAATGTTCTGTAGTTTTAATATTCAATATTTTCTTTAACTCACATTTTATTTTTAAATGTAGTGAAATGTTCCGATAAATGGTTTAAGTAGCCCCTACGTGTATCGTGATTAAAAAATATGTCTTGAAACAGTCAAAAATACTGGAGCTGTTTTAAAACAAGTACCTAATAAATTATATACTTGGTTAGAAAATGACCATTGAAATTAAACTATTGGAGTAACCATCACAGTATAACGTGAATCCGGGACTTTGAAAAATGAGTGCTGATCCTGAACTCTAGATAGCATTTTGGAAAATTGTTAATAATTGATTTATGCCTGTGATAGAATTGTTTGTTAATAATTACATATTTATTGTTATAAAGACAAATTTTAAATGTATTTGTAAAGTTTTAAAATGCTAATTTATAACGATTTGTTTCAAATTCGTTTCTCGAATCAATCTTGAATTGACGAATACGACGTGTTCGTTACCCAGCAATTTCCGTTCAAGAGTTTCAAAATGACTGTCATTCAAAATGTTAAGCAATATTAACTTTTTTACACTTTTTTTAAAGCCTAATTTGACCTTCGTAATTTAAAGTTAAAATTTATATAAATTATCGTTTTAAATTCAATTATAAATAAGAACATTGACATGACAACGGTAACGTTTACTTCTGTACTTTCAATGTAATTGGAAAACTTAAATGCGAATTTATGCAGATTTTAATATTTACTAGTGTAAATTTAGACTTTCAAAAACTTGTAAACAAACTATTTTTGCAAATTCGCTTCCATCACGTCAGCGGATCTGCAGTTTCCCGCGAATATAATTAAATTTTGTACAATAGAAATTATTTAATAAAAAGGAATCACGGATTTCATTGAACAATATTTATGTTGAAAATGTATTCACGTTTTCACAGTTATTAAAATATTCTATGCATATTATAAAATTGAAAGTATAGCCTAATCGACTATTGAATAACAATGGTAAGTAGTCGGTTGAAGTCTGCAGACACACTGAGAGCAGTCGGTCTGTCTCTCCGTCCTTTGCTGCAACCACACCCACTTTGCTATCAAAACTTGTTTTGCAGTTTGGGCCTATATGAAACAAATATACTGTATTTCTCTATACGTTGTTCATAATTAGAACATTTATGGAACCCTATAAATACTTTGGTGTCGAAGTTAGGCAGTACCACTTCTACAGCACCATTGGACAGCAACACACCATGGCTTGCAAGGTATATACCGCAACAAGTTGCTTTTATTTACAATATACTGCATATAACCATCAGTTTTGTTACAGAAATTATATTTATAGAATCGCATAATTAAATAAGTAAAAAGAATTCTGTCTTTAGGTAATATGATTTTCAATTTAATTACTGTTTTAATTCGACCACAAATTAAAATTAATCTAATAACTAAAATTAATTAATAACTATTATTATTAGCAAATTAATTATTAAAAAATTAATTAATAACTAGAAGCAACATTAATTCATTGTTTAAATATATTTATTTATTTAAAATAATATAAATATTTAAAGTTTTCTACTTTTAAACTTTTGACTAAACCATTTTCAAAAAATATTTACTCTGAACTTCACTCTACTAGTTTTTTTATAGTATACTATCTGCAATGTGTTTGTTTACAATGTTTAATCGACCGTTAAACAAATAAAATATGATTGTGGACAGTGAAATAAAGTCACATATTATACGAATATTGACGATTTTGCTTTAAAAAAGTGCAACATAAAGTCTGATCACTAAAAAATTAGTAATATATTTATCTTTTACTTCAGGAAACATAATCAGCATTAAAATGTACATAAATTAGCAAATACAAATTTCAAATTTCATTTAATAAACGAAAGTAAACCCTATCCGCAGTCAAGTTCACTTTTGTAATGTCAGTTGAATTTAAAATTTAAAGGTGCTAAGATACAGGTCTACTGATTACTATAAGAAAAATATTTTTAAAACACACACACACACACATACAAGCGTAATTAATACATATTATATACATAGTAACATATATTATATATCATATACTTATATATTACAAGAGGCTCGGTGGACGAAGTGGCTAAAGCATCGGTCAGTCTACTGCTTCAGTCAATTGCGCACCTTAAGATTCTTAGTTCGAGCCGCAGTTGCTCCTGTTGTTTTTCCCTACCGTTAACACTGATCCCTTGTCCTCATTAGTCTAAATGGCATAAAGTACGGACATTCAGAAAAAAATACGTCCTAATGGTTCATCAAACGTGTTCTAGAGGTTAGGATCGGCGCTCATTATATAGCATGGATCTTTCCGTGATGGCCATTCCAACATTGTATTTTCCACTGAAAAATAATAATATTAGGTAAATTATATAAAAGGCAGGAAATTACCATAATCTATTCTTCAAATTCATGATGAGACACAACTCATATTTAAACTTTTTTCACATAACTTTCTTTAAAGTTCAAATGTTTTTTACTTTTCTAACAATTATTATTGCTCAGAAATATATATTTTTAACGGGAAAATACGAAAACCGTAACATTTCTGATTATGCATGCTTGTTACTGTAACACTACAGAAAGTAAGATCACTTACTAAAAGTACTCATAAACAATATTTGTTACGTGTTTTTTCTTTCACGTAATTCTATTTACTTTGTTACCTTATGGAATAGTCTTTATGAATAATATTTCATAATTTTAATTCAACGAATATTGTTATAAAAAAGGATTTTTTTAATATTTTATCTACACATTATAGAATTAAATAACGAATTATAATAAACAAATTAATGGTACTAGGAAATAGCTCTCTGTATATTTTTCAGTAAAATAAATATTAAACAATAAAATTAAGCACAGAAAAAATTATTTAAAAATCAAATTACTTTCAAAAGTGAAAAAAGAATCTACCCAAATTAAAAATAAAATTGTTTTTCATGTTATTTGTACTTTTTTTAACTTATACATTTATTTTTTTTAATATTATATATTTGCCTAGAAGTTTTGCAATATATGAAGTCATCTATACGAATAACGTAGCAGAGACTAACTACATTAGAGTTTTGCTTCAGGACAATGACGTCAAATTGTATTACAATAAGACTTGCGCTTACTTTTTCAGCTCATTATTTTCGCAGCTGCTATTGCTGCCGCTCACGCTGGTCTCTATGGCGCCCCTGCCGTAGTAGCCCCTGGTGCTCCACTCAGGTCTGCATACGCCGCTCCTGCATACGCTGCACCTGCTTACGCCGCACCAGCCTACGCTCGCGCCTATGCCGCCCCTGTTGCCAGATACGCCGCCCCTGCAGTAGTCGCCCGCCCCGCTGTTGCCTACGCAGCTGCCCCTGCCTACGCCGCCCCTGCTGCCCGTGTTGACGAATACGACCCCAACCCACAATACAGCTTCGCCTACGATATCCAAGATGCTCACACCGGTGATGTCAAGAGCCAACACGAAAGTCGCAGCGGAGATGTTGTCCAAGGAAGCTACAGCCTCATCGAACCCGATGGCAGCCGTCGTACCGTCGATTACACAGCTGATCCCCACAACGGATTCAACGCAGTCGTACACAAGGAAGCTGGTGCTCACCCCGCTGTTGTCGCCAAGGTAGCCGCCCCTGTAGCATACGCTGCTCCTGCCTACGCCGCCCCTGCCTACAGAGCATACGCTGCACCTGCCTATGCCGCACCTGTTGCTAGGTATGCTGCCCCTGCTCTCAGATACGCCGCACCTGCTGCATATGCTGCCCCTGCTTATGCAGCACATTATTAATTTACTCTGCATCGATCATGATTCTCATCAACCATAAAATCATAAATTGAAAGTTAAGCTCCCATAATATGCTCTATTTTGTTACCTGAGGGAGATTTCCAATCATCACGTTTATATGGTTTATTGTTGTATATATTTTTAATTTTTATATTGAGTGGTAAATAAATACCAGTTTCTTGTAAAATTATGTTTTCATTATTTCTAAACTAAACTTTAATGCCTCTCTGTGTACAGTAGTAGTGTTTATTTCATGTTCTACCGGACAGATTCCAGTGCGATTTTGTTATAAATTCAAAAATAATTATTATCTGGAATAATTAATAAATCTCATTATTAATTACTTTTTTGACTTGAAAAGTAAAAAAATTACTGGCTTGAAAAGTAAACGCATTGTTACGTAACTTTGTATATTAAAACAGCTGTTGTCAACCACTTATAGATACGTAATGGCATATGTCATATAGAACAATAGATTGTTTTCGCGATTTGATATGACCTGTTAATGTTTTGCGAATTCATATAAGACAAAGTATATTCAAACTTCAATAATCACTACAACTATACTTTTTCCTAAGACGGATCTGATTTTTGAAATTATTGTTTCTATTGTAATGGAAATAAGCAAGTATCCGCTCTATCACAATACCTTCCTATAAAAGAGAAATATATATCTTTTGTATAGTAAATAAATTGTACGGCAAAAAACACAAACTTTTCGTTTTCCCTCAGTTTTTTTGAATATTGTTTCTTGTTTTCAAATTTCATAAAACTGATTTAAATCATCACAAGTTTCACTATGATTTAAATTTGAGCACAAACTGTCTTGCTGTTGTCGATTTCATCACTATTGTTTTTGTATTTTTTTTTTTTTACCAAAAGTTATCAAACTGAATTTTTTAAAGGTAACGCGACAAATAGTGTACAATTTATCTGAATGTCATATATCTATATTTTAACCAGTTACAATGAAAAGCGTTGCCTTTAAGAAAATTTGTTTTCTTTTTTTTCTAGAAACAATTCTTAATTTTAAAGCTGCGTAGCTAATTTCAAAAATCTCTAGAGGGAAGGGGAAAACCGCTAGTTATAAAGTTTGAACTTAATAGAAGTAATAGCTTTTTCCTTTAGGACAAAAGCACACACGCGCGCGCACACACACACACACACACACACACACACAGAGAGAGAGAGAGAGAGAGAGACATTCAAGTAAAAAACCAGGGCTCGTTGATTAATGTGGCTAAGGTACTGGTAAGTCTGTTGCCTTTCTGAACTGTACACCTCAAGGTCGTTTGTTCTAGCCGCAGTTACTGCCGTTGCTTTATTCCGTCAGGACTGATCCCTAACGTTGTAACGTTTTTATGTAAGACGTGCTGCTGCAGGTGAAGTTAGAATTCACCAAATAGCTTATATCTTCCATAATATTATTTATTTAAGTGAGGTTATGTTTATTTCCATTGGTTAATAGTCTTATTTGTACCGTAAAGTGTAAGCCTAATATTTACTTTATTGAGTTAAATTTGCATTAACTAAAATTTTCAATTACTTATTTTAATTTAAATTCTAATGTATGCATTGTAATATTGTTGTACAACTCAGAGTGGTCCCTCACTAACTAGTCAGGAGTATTCCGTAATAAAGTCAATATTAAGTGAATTAATACTTTCGTCAGTTATTAGATATTATTGTACTTTTAACTTGTTAAGACGTTTTCCAATAAATTTACTACGTATCGAATATTAAAAGTAGATTAGAAGTTTAATATAGGTCTTGTCATGTGACCAACCGGTCCTTTACAAAAATTATTATATAACACAAATCAACTAATTAAGAATCCTTATGTAAAACCTCGTAATAATTAAATTATTATATTCATGAGATTGCTGCCTCAAGAATAGTTTATAAAAATATTAAAACGCGTATATGTCAACGAATACTGTTAAACGAATGTTTTGACTAAAAATATTTATGTAAAAATATGTCTTACACATATTTTTTTCACACTCTCTGAGTTGCTAATTTTGAATTGCTTAGCTAGACTTTGTTAAGATATACTACCTAATTTTAAATTGAAAGTGTAAAAGTTAAAACATTTTCACATCTTTAAAAAATGGTGCAAAAATTTTGATCAGTTTTTCTACTTTAAAAAAAATTTTAACATCATAAAACAACATCTTAGACACTCAAACAAAACTTTCAGGTTGTGTTCTCTCTGAAAATTCTGGTTCGATAGTTTAAACACCGAAACTAAACACAAAGGTTCATTGAAACCGCCGTTGAGTTAATTTTTGTTTACATTTTTTCAAACGTAAGGCACTTATTTCAGTTAAGTGTGAATAACATTTGGGGAAAATGTGATTTGGATATTTTAAGAAATTGTGTGTGTGTGTGTGTGTGTGTGTGTGTGTGTGTGTGTGTGTGTGTGTGTTTTGTATCTGCGCTCATTTCATGATTTCGAGTCTGAGTCTTACCATGATGCCAGCTAATTTTCCGATGTAAATTCTCCAATAAATAAGACATAAAATTAATTATTTTATAGTATTATTATTGCAATTAATAAAATCTTTTTAAACATTATCACGTGTCCAACGTATTTGCTTAGACGAAAGAACAATTCTCTTTATCATATAAGGGAATATGAAATATTATGGGAAGTGAACTAAAAATAGCTATAATTTAAGGGCGTGATAATGTCTGCCACTGCGAGTCTTGAGTAACACTGGCCTATTGCTTGGGTAACTGGGTAACAGACCAGTTCTTGGAGTATGGCTTCTCAAGTTATTCAGTTTTCGAATCTCATAGCGTGACCACTCTGCATTCGCTTATTAAAGTTCGTTACTTAAAAAATACTTAATAATTTATTAGTGCTTCTTTCCTAATTCTAGACTTTATATATTCTTTTTTTAAACGCTTGTGTGTTTTTAACATTATGTATCTTATCTATTTTAATTAATTCTTCTTGTTGAAAAGATTTATTAGAACCAGAAGTGGAAGTATTTTGTTTTTCTTCGTCATTACTTTAAAAATTACTGCAATTGTCTTAAAAGTTCGTTATATCAGATTAAACAGATCTTCACTTTTAATAACCAAATAAAACTTGCTTACATGGATGTCCGTCTGTACGTGTATGTTATTTCTCCTACTTCTTAAATGTTGTTCAGTTTTTGGTATTTATGTATATCCGAAGACTTTTTCCCAGAGATAGTTAAAAAATTTAAAAATGTATTTTTCCATGAAATATTTTTTAAAAATTGGCTCAACTGAAATAATGTAATTTATTCCTTATGACAATACAAATATTTTTCAAAGAATATAATAAGTCAACCGCAGTTACCAGCGTTTGCGTTAACTACTTTAAAGTAAAATAAACTTCTATAAAACAATATATTTATTAGTCCAGCGGTCTATTAATTCAAACGTCTGGCTTTGTACTTTTATAAACTCTTTTTTATAACAAACATAATTAAGAAAAATAATACTTAAAGAACTTACATTTGATAAAAAAATGTTGGCATTACACTTTCTAAAACTTAAATGGAACTATAAAATTATTTAAGTTTAAAGTATACTCAACTGATGTAACTTAGGAAAATGTATGTTTACTGCAGTGAATTTTAAGATTTTCTCAAGACATCTTATCTTATTCATATTATATTTCTGAAATTGTTTGTGTTTGTTTGTTTGTTATTCAATCACGCTTTAACCACTGGTCCAATTGAAATGAAATTTGATACGAATATGGTTTAAGTATCTGAGATACACATAGGCCTATTCCCGTTTTAAAAAACGTCATTATACTACTTACCCAGCCCAAAATAACTATTAGTATTTAGTTTTGTGACATGTGTTAACTGTAGTTAGGTTTAATTACTGTTTACTGGACATTATATTTAGGCACCAGAGATGGACATAGATCTAATCCAATTTTACAAATCTTAATCTGTGTTTTATTTATTGCAAAATTATTGCTTTTAATGTAACATTTTCAATTATTTTAGTTGAAATTTTTTCAAAACTGACTAATTTGTTACTTCGTGTTGAATTTTCAATATTAAATGTAAAAAAATCCCTATGCAGAGTGCCAATTGTAATTTGTAATATTACAATTACTGTGTATTTGTAATTAATTACAAATATTACTGTGCCAATATTTATGTAATTACATTATATGAAAAAATGGTAAATATGCAGTGTAGCATATCCTGGATTTTTCGATATTTTTGTTACTAAAATGCTTTATTATGTGCCCAAAAGCAAGAATTTAAAATATGAAAGCACGAGAAGTACGATAAAAATCTAAAATAAAAGTGAAAAACATAACCTCAAAATTGCTACCGGAGAAAATCGGTAACGTGTTGTAGATCAGTAAAACAATAAAAATACGTCTAACACTGGTTTTGGGTAATAAGAAACCCATTTTTTAAAAGAATACTGCATAACCTAACTGACACGGTTGTTAGGCCTAACACGGTGATGCGTGAAAAAAAAATTTAGCTATATTTTTTTTAAAGAATACTAGGCTACATATCCTAACTGACACGGTTGTTAGGCCTATCATGGTGATGTTTGAGAAAAATTTTATATTTTTTTTAAAGAATACTCCATAAGCTAACTAACATGGTTGTTAGGCCTAACACAGTAATCCATTAAAAAAACCTTTATTTATTTTTTTAAAAGAGTACTCATAACCTAACTGACACGGTTGTTGGGCCAAATACGGTGATGCATGAAAAAAACCTTTATATTTTTTTTAAAGAGTACTTCATAACTTAACTTACACGGTTGTTAGGCCTAACACGGTGATGCGTGAAACAGCTTTTATATCTTTTTTTAAAGAATAGGCTACTTACATTACATAGAATAGGCTTGAATAAACCTTTATATTTTTTTAAAGAATACGGCATATCCTAACTGACACGGTTGGTAGGCCTAACACGGTGATACATGAAAAATCTTTATATTTTTTTAAACAGGACTACATATCCTAACTGACACGGTTGTTGGGCCTAACATTGAAATGCGTGAAAAAAAATGTATATTTTTTTTAAAGAATACTCTATAAGCTAACTAATATGGTTGTTAGGCCTAACACAGTGATCCATTAAACAAACCTTTATTTATTTTTTTAAAAGAGTACTCAATACATAACTGACACGGTTTTTGGGCCTAATTCGGTGATGCATGAAAAAACCTTTATATTTTTTTAAAAGAGTACGCCATAACTTATCTAACACGGTTGTTAGGCCTAACACGGTGATGCGTGAAAAAACCTTTATATTTTTTTTAAAGAAAAGGCTACTAGATATCCTGACAGGGTTTTTGGGCCTATAACTGTGATGCGTGAAAAAACCTTTATATTTTTTTAAAGAATACTACCTTTCCTAACTGTCACAGTTGTTATGCGTAAAAAAACTTCTATATTTTTTTAAAGAATACTACATTACCTAACTGACATGGATGTTGGGCCTATCACCGTGATATGTGAAAAAAACCTTTATTTTTTTTTTTAAAGAATACTCCAAACTTAACTGACACGGTTGTTAGGCCTAACACGGTGATGCGTGAAAAATCGTTATATTTTTTTAAAGAATACTACATTCCTAACTGACACGGTTGTTGGGCCTATCACGGTGATGTGTGAAAAAAACTTTATTTTTTTTTAAAGAGTACTCAAAACCTTCACTGACACAGGACCCTTTTTTAGAGTATCGAGTAGCAAAAATTTATATGTCTTGGCCGAAAACCATAAATCGTATAATATTGTTTATAGAAATATATTAAAATGAAATGACCTATTCTGATTTTAAAAATCTACTCTAAATTTTATTGCCTACATTATAATTGCAGGCAAAGCCGCAACGGGTAACAGCTAGTGTTAATTATAATTTTAAATAAAAGCTTTTTATAGATTAAGGGGTAAAAATCGAAGGATTGCTTTTAAACTCTGTGTGGATTTGCGAGAAATTGAATTCGATTTACTTTAATGTTTATAATTATTAAATTGTTCAATTTATTTTACTAAACTGACCTTATTCACAATAAAGATGTTTTTTTCTTAAATACTTACGATTTATTAAAATTCTTATTATTAGTAAATAGTAACGTTTTTAGTATTTAAAAATGTTAGAACGAAGTTTGGATAGCAGTAGATTTTCAAATCAAACAACAAGGTTATTTTTATTTATGTTGGTCGTGTAAATATTACTATAATGTTTGATTATATTTTCATCGATGTTCATATATATTAGCCTGGTGGTGTTGGTTAGGGTAACGTAAATTAAAAACATATTTTATGAGAAGTAATTTGGTTTTTATTATCAAAATTTAAATATGTACAAAATTAAACCATAAAAACTTGCATACTAGGAAACTTTCTCAGGTGTCATATAGCTTGGTATAGATATTAGCTTGACCTTGCATGGTTCTATGGTTGATGAAAGTATGGACGGATGAATTAATAATGTGCAGCATAAGCAGGGGCGGCATATGCAGCAGGTGCGGCGTATCTGAGAGCAGGGGCAGCATACCTAGCAACAGGTGCGGCATAAGCAGGTGCAGCGTATGCTCTGTAGGCAGGGGCGGCGTAGGCAGGAGCAGCGTATGCTACAGGGGCGGCTACCTTGGCGACAACAGCGGGGTGAGCACCAGCTTCCTTGTGTACGACTGCGTTGAATCCGTTGTGGGGATCAGCTGTGTAATCGACGGTACGACGGCTGCCGTCGGGTTCGATGAGGCTGTAGCTTCCTTGGACAACATCTCCGCTGCGGCTTTCTTGTTGGCTCTTGACATCACCGGTGTGAGCATCTTGGATATCGTAGGCGAAGCTGTATTGTGGGTTGGGGTCGTATTCGTCAACACGGGCAGCAGGGGCGGCGTAGGCAGGGGCAGCTGCGTAGGCAACAGCGGGGCGGGCGACTACTGCAGGGGCGGCGTATCTGGCAACAGGGGCGGCATAGGCGCGAGCGTAGGCTGGTGCGGCGTAAGCAGGAGCGGCGTATGCAGGAGCAGCGTATGCAGGAGCGGCGTATGCAGATCTGAGTGGAGCACCAGGGGCTACTACGGCAGGGGCGCCATAAAGACCGGCGTGCGCGGCAGCGATCACTGCAGCAATTACGATAAGCTGGAACACAAAAGACTCAGTGAGGTTTGAAGTCTCGTAGTTATATTACGTTAACAACATGCATAAGCAAAATTGTATGTTGTTTCGAAAATTTTCAAATAAAAATAATAAGATTACTTTTACAGAAATGATAAGATCAACTTAAATAAATATTTCTTTGAAGTATAAAATTTCGTAAATTACAGGACCCTTGTTTAATATTTTCTTCAATGCTATTAGAAGTTTAAAACTTTGCTTCTATCACCACAGCAAAGTAGCTCTGAATTTTTTATCTATATTATATTAGATTCAGTTAATATACACTAAGTTATGGTTTAACTCATAAGAATTCTTTTATGTTAAAAAACGTATAACTCTGAAATAATTAGTTTTTGTACTATTTTGCATTTACTTTTAAAATAAATATATTCTAGAATATTGATACAAAACTTTGCAGAACGGTGTTTATTATTAGTCTGCAGTTTTGCATAAAATTTTACAATTTTTAACTTAACTCTTAAATGGGATCACGTATTTAAAATCTAAGTATTTTTAAAACATTACAGAATGTTTAATAACATTTGATAAAGTTGTTATGTTCATTTTATATAAATGGGGCAAAATATTATAAAACTTTTTCATTTTCAACTATTTTCTCAAAATCTGGTTCAGGGGGTTAATGACAAAGAAACCGGAAAATCGGCCTAAGTTTTCAAAATCGATTCATCGTATTAGAAAAATTATAACACTAATCACTGTTTCAATAAAACAAAACCGAAAAACGAAACAATTGTCTTTATTCGATTTACTCTCGAACGTTAAAGACATTTTGTTTTAAATTTTGTGAACAAACTCAAGTATCTTCAAATACCATAATTTCAGTAAATTCTGTAGAACCTATTTTTAAAAAATTGGATAATTTTTGTTTTTTCTTGAGTTCTTGAAAAATATTTTTTTTCTGTTGTTCCGAAACATATTTTCGAAATATAGCGTTCTATGTTTTTAATCTACTAGAGCAAAATTTTTAAATAATGTTGATTTTGAAAAAAATCGTATTTTCTACAGTTTTTTACGAAAATAGATCTTTAATCAGACAGATAGATACACAAATCGATTTGTTTCACCAAAATGGTAAAACTGGACAGAAAAAACATTCCAGACTCAGCCTGTGTCTGTAGCATTTTCTGTTTCATTTGACTCAAACAAGCCCAGAGAGTTCTGAATCCCATCACTGAAGCCTGTGCATACACACAGATGAATACAGTGAACCTGTGACATGTCAGGACACGTAACTGAAGCTAGGTGAAAGTATTACCTTGCAAGCCATGATGTGTGTTGTCCAAAGGTGATGCTGAGTGTGCAGACCAACAAACCACTGAAGTATATTTATACTGCAGGTCTCTAGAACCCTCCACCTTAGCCTTACGTCCTTGGACGCCAATATTTCATATCAACCCAAAGTGTAAAACAAGTTTTTAAATAAGTGGGGCGAAGTTTTCTGTGTCCATGGTTACGCTTCTAGTTGGCCAACGTTGTGGTTATCGTGGACGAGTTCTGTTGATATTCTTACAAATTAATAGTATTTTAATGTCATTAGTAATGTTTTAACCGTACCCGTCCCCCATTGTATTTTATACATTTACTTAACCTTAATAACGAACAATAAAAATCGTAATTTGTAAATATTTTTTTAATAACAGTAAATTGCTTTGTTAATTATTGTTACTACTTGTTCAAAAAACATCTTTAGAATAAAAAAAAATTATAGTTGCTAAATATTTTGGTTTTTATTAAATTTGTTTTCAATACTTTGTATAAAATATTTGATTTGATTCAAGTTTAATCATATTGAACTTTGCTGTATGATTCTTTTTTAACGCACAATCCCGATTTTAATCAATTTAACAAAGTTTGCTTTATTTGGTAAATTAGAACTATAATTTAAAACATGCGCTGAATAAATAGTATTTTTATGAAATTAAATAAAAATAAAAAGTGCCTTAAACGATAAAAATAATAATTTTAAAAAATTGACGGCACGTAAAAGTCTCACTGATCTAATAGCAGTTAATTTACAAAAAGCAATAAAACTTTTTATCACATTTTCATAAACAAACTTTGTTGTTCTCAATTAAATTTGAAAACTTTAAATTCTAATTTATGCAGATATCGTTGCTGATTATGATTTTGAAATTAGGTTTCCGAAAAATAAATGCGAGATAAAAGTTTTAATATTTTCAAGATTTTAAATGTCCGACATTTTTGACCTGTTGCTCATATTTTTCTTACGTAACGAACTCTAAAGTGCTAACAAACACTTATTTTATGTATCCAATTCTAATGACCTCTTGGAACACTTTTAATAGATCAGAATTAGTACTTATTTCATGTTAACTTGTGCTCAATTATCAACAAAGTGAATATATGTTTTTAGTTTTTGTCGATATCTTGATTATACTGTGACTAAAAATCTGAATATTTGTTTAAGTTAATTATAACTTTATCCCTTGAGAAAATACAAAATTATTTACCTACGGATAGTTTATAGGAACACTTCGCTTTCCTTTGATGTCCTGAATCTCTTCACGCAGTTAATAGCGTACTATTTTTTAAATATTCTGTGTATTGGGTAATTTAGTAACTCTAAATTTTCACGAATCGAAAAAATGCTCGATATTTATATAATTGAAGCTCTCTGCACAAATCATTTTCTTTTTCAGAAAAATGCTAAAATTCCCACTCCTGTCATCTTGATAGTCAAAGACTGTTTTGACTCATCAGTCAGCTGATATTTTTTTTATCACCAAACATTTGATTCTTCGGGTACGTAACAAAATGTCAATATATTAACATAGCTAGCGGGATTCAGCCGCGAGGCGGGCGAAAATTGCTTTAAACTAATCGTGGCACGCAGCTGTCCCGCTAACGTCAAAAAAGCGAATACATATTTTTCAAATATGAAAATTAACCCTAGCCGCCGTTCGTTAAATACTTCCATTATCAAAAAACTGTAAGATTTTAAGTTTATATTTTCGGTTTATATGGATGAACATATTTTTTGTAGGCTAAACGAATTTGTCCGTTCTACTACCAAATATAATTTCACCATCGTAATCATCATTAAAATATGCATAATTTTATCATTTCAATGCTGATTACTTGTGATATCATATTTTAAAAAACCGTTTAAAATGGAAAAATTACGATTTTGAATGACTGCCATTTTTAAACCGAAGGATTATGATTGGTAACGGTTTCAAACTACTCGTTAAAATAAAATTGTGTGCGAACTTCGATTTTTATCTGTTGAAATATTCGTTTGCATGTGATTCAAATTTTTGTTTACATTCGTTTCCCATCACGTCAGTGAGACAGCTGGGATTTTAATTTTTGTCCTTTTTCAGTCACATTCAAAGCCGCACCTAATATTGAGTTACAGCCTTGACTTATCGTTTGATAAGTGTACTTCTTAGTCAAATTTTTGTTTACATTCGTTTCCCATCACGTCAGTGAGACAGCTGGGATTTTAATTTTTGTCCTTCTTCAGTCACATTCAAAGCCGCACCTAATATTGAGTTACAGCCTTGACTTATCGCTTGATAAGTGTACTTCTTAGTCAAATTTTTGTTTACATTCGTTTCCCATCACGTCAGTGAGACAGCTGGGATTTTAATTTTTGTCCTTTTTCAGTCACATTCAAAGCCGCACCTAATATTGAGTTACAGCCTTGACTTATCGTTTGATAAGTGTACTTCTTAGTCAAATTTTTGTTTACATTCGTTTCCCATCACGTCAGTGAGACAGCTGGGATTTTATTTTTTGTCCTTTTTCAGTCACGTTCAAAGCTGCACTTAATATTGAGTTACAGCCTTGACTTACCGTTTGATAAGTTTACTTCTTAGTCAAATTTTTGTTTACATTCGTTTCCCATCACGTCAGTGAGACAGCTGGGATTTTATTTTTTGTCCTTTTTCAGTCACGTTCAAAGCTGCACTTAATATTGAGTTACAGCCTTGACTTACCGTTTGATAAGTTTACTTCTTAGTCAAATTTTTGTTTACATTCGTTTCCCATCACGTCAGTGAGACAGCTGGGATTTTATTTTTTGTCCTTTTTCAGTCACGTTCAAAGCCGCACCTAATATTGAGTTACAGCCTTGACTTATCGCTTGATAAGTTTACTTCTTAGTTTAACTCCTCGAACGTAAACCAGTTTAAATGCTATGCATTTCGTAAACCGTAATCAGGTACATTGTGTAAACCAGTTTAATACATATCATTAACATGTTGGTCCATTTATTTGCCGCAAGTCGGTTGATGGTACCAGACATTCCTCGATGTTACTGCACCAGGATCTTCCGAGACCAAGGTCATACTTTGACTTACAGAAAGTATTTGGAGTTTTCACGTTATATTAGTATAGAAGAAAATAGTGTACAATAAAATAAGATCACTTATACAATTTAAAAAATGTACAGTAATGTATTTGAAAACCCAAATATTCAAAATTATAGTTTTTTTTTTGTTTTTAGGTATAGACTTAATGTTTTAACAACTTAAAAATCATTATCCTTTTTTTTGAAATTTTAAGTTTGCAGAATTGTATTTAAAAATGTATCAAAATAACAGTTTTTTACATTTTTTAAACAATTTTAACAAGGTAAAATAAATTAACTTTTTTAAAGCACTGTGCAGGAAATAGTGTACACTGTATTTCATCACTAGAACTGAAATTGGCCTTTACCGGGACCAATCGTGTTTTACGTGTGAGGCATAAACGGAGCGTGGATATTCGATCAAGGACCGATGAACCACTATTGTTACAAAGTTATAAACAGTATTTTTCATCATACTGCAAATTAACAAGAACAAAAAAAATTAATCAACTTAATGTATATTTCTTAAATGATAAGCAGTGGTTTAAAAAAAACTGAAGCGTCAGTGTTTTGTTTTATTTTTTTAATTTGTTTTAATTATTGAAAATTTACTTCATAAAGTAAAGCATTTCTATTCTTTTGATTTTTCTACTAGTATATTATCAAAATTTCGTCACTTATTTGCTTAAGTTGAACATTTTCGTTCTTATACCATTCATTGCATTACGACCTTTGTATATTCGTCTTCATATCTATTTAGAGACTTTTCAGGAAATAAACTTCTGCCTCTTTTTGTTAAACAATGACACTTTATCCAACCCAAAAAAATGATAAAAACAAAATTCCTTGTTTCCATAGCAACGACATTTGTACTGCTAGCATAATAACAACAGCTGATTGTAAACGAACAGCTGATCGCTTTCAGACTGTTTTGAAGTTAAACGTTTTGCCGCCAACAGCCTGTTGCACGTGTTTGTTTGCAGTTTCATTCAGCAATACAACTGTCGTTGCTATGAAAACAAAAAAAAATTGTTTTTATTGTCTATTTGTTTTAAATTGCGGACAAGTGTCATCGTCTAAACTGCTCACGAAGGAATAAATAAAACAAACAATAAGGACTGTCATAAACAACGCTTTGAAGTTTTAAGTTTAGTGTTCATAAACAATACAAGTTTGAATTGTATTTGTCCATTGAATTGTGCGTATATATATATATATATATATATATATATATATATATATATATATATATATATATATATATATATATATTATTCTGAACACATTTTAGAAAATGGAACTGTCAAAATTAGCTCTAACGACATGGATATCGCATTGCAAAATAGAAGTGAAAAATCGCACTTATTTTCTCCAATTGGTTTATCAAATTCCGTTAATTACTCTTTGACCGCGCGTTGGGTTTGTTTGGGTTTTTCGATTTACTCTCGAACAGCACATTTCTTTTATTGAAAATTCGTCGCACTGACTTGAGTTACGATTCTTATAAATGTATATGACTAATTTTTAGCAAAATCTGATAATGTTTTTAAAAAATTATACCGAATTGCTCGTTTCTTTGATAGCTTTGGATCGAATTTCGATTGTACCGATTGAGTATTAAAACATATCTGTAATATTTATTTAATTATATTTTTTAATGTTATACGCAGTACATCGATACAATACTTATTTCTTAACATTATTCGACAGTGGTCGCACGATGTACCTCCTTCACATATAGGCAATCATTCCTAATAGTTCCTTGTTTTTTTTTAATATTATTCTGGGTTTAGTGCCCTAGCTGACCTCTTATGGAAGTGTTGTGCTTACTTCCATTCCAATAGTATAACATACTAACGAATAACAACATACATAAACAGAAACAAACGTAAAAAACAAAAAACAAATCCGTCAAAATGTAAATCCGATTAACTGGGAGGTCCACCACACAGTTTCACTGCTACAAATATTGTATTTATCTCGTTTCCCATACTTGACGAGGTCAGTGATGGAACAAGGTATTTGAACTTCATTTTATGGTACGTAAAAACCAAAAAAATGGTATATTCTTCAGGCTTCAAAACAACATCAGTGTAAACAAGGAGATAGTCCTGAAATGTGTCAATTAAAACAGCATGCTTTACTTACTCGGCGGTACCAACTGAAATGTGGGTATTTTGGTTGTTCATTTTTACCAAATTTACATTATTTGTCACGTTTGGTATAGGAAATAATTTTTAAACAGCCACTGAGGCTAATTTAACGAATGAAAATATTTTCATTAGTTACGTACCCGTTACACATTCCAACCTGCACGGCTCGGTCTAATGAGTGATCTTACCTTCAATTCTCGATCAATATAAAATTAACGGCTTCCATTGGCAGACGTCAGCCAGGATGCGACGATCGATATCTTTATATGGCCTGCAGAGGTCGCTGTTTTTATTTTTATCATTAACACAAAATACTGTTGCAGGGACAAGTCACGACTTGATGAAAGCAAAGCGGCTTCGTTCGAGGTCGTTCCTTGTCAAAGAAATAACAAAAAAAATTGTATTTATTGTCAAGGTGATTGTGTATTAATTTGTTTTCATAAATTAACATTCACAATGGAATATATTTTAACAATCCGTTAGTAGATGGCAAATAGTATTGTCTTTTTTATCATTTGAAGCTTTTCTAAGAAAATCATTAAAATTTATAAAAATATCACTTAGTTAATATTTACTTTGATGTTTTATTGTATTTTTGTTGCTTTTAATGTTTTAAATACTTTTTACGTCACTTTTAAATGTCAAGGATACAAATGTATCCGATTTAATAAATATCTTAGTACAGTGATCTACCTTCTCTACATTATAACGAAAATTAATCAGTCATTTTCCTTCTGTATTCCTAATATTGCGTAATAACCATTTATTACTGAAATATTACACAAAAAAGTTAAACTTGCTACCGATAAAAAAATATCATTAAAATCAATTCAAACAATTTTGATTATAAATCGCTTTAAAAAATGTTTTTACCCATTTTACGTGAACATTTTTATAGAACTTTTAATTTTTTGATTTTCGTAATTACGTGCGCATCTCATGGTCGTGGGTTCGAGACGCAGCTTGAGGGATACTGCTGTAGCTTTACGCTTTCCGTTAACGTCGATCCCATCTCATTAATCTCACTGGCTTGAAGCGTGGACGTTAAACAAAAAAAAATATTTAATAAATAAAAAATAATTTCTTGATTACGTATCATCTCTATCCTCTAACACGATAATATTTTAATGGTCTCCAATTTTGTGTGTAAAATAACGTTTACCTACTTAAATAAATCCTTAAAGATAAAAAAATATTCCTGATTTTTAGGAACAAAGCAAAAAAGCTTTGCTATATCTGTAATTTCCAAACAGAATTTCTCTGCAATACATAGTTCAGACATCATGCAGGTGTGTGCATAAAACATAGTCGGACAATATTTTGAAAACCCTCGTCCTTGGCATTTTATTAAAGGTAAGCGGTTTTGATCGATCGCCTTGGGAGAATTCAAATGTTTGTCTTCCAAAACTGGATCGAGATATTCTTTCCGCCTGTTTTAAATAACTTTGGCCCAGACTCTGTTCGGAGTGGAACTGGTTGATATTTCAGTGACGTCACTTCGGGTATCACCGCCATTTAGCCTAACCGTGCATATTGCCTCGTCAGGTAGCGATACCGTTATTTTGAAATATTTGTGCATATTGTAATTTTGTACGGGGAAAATTTTAACTAACGTAAATGTCGAAAAAAGGAACACCGTATGCTAACTTAAAGCAAATTTAAAAAGGAATTCTGTCAGTTTTAAACACATAAGGCAGACACTAAACGTATTCAGAGTCTATTTTAAGTTAAATAACATAACTCTCTTTTTACTTATAAAATTCCCTTCATTATATTTATTATAAAAGTATGTCTTGAAAAAATTGAGCCAGCACGTGTTTAGCGCTCTTGCTTTTTTGGACCTATTTGAAATTTTAGTTTGCGAAATTGACTTTAGTACTACTTTACCCACTAAAGTTCTTCAAACTGTTTTTATGTGGCGGCAATTCCAAACTTTAAAACATTAATAACTTCTTTAGTTTACTTTTTGTTTTGAAAATTTGGTTCAATTAGTGTTTCAGCTCGTATAAATTAAAATTTAAAATACTAACATTAATTTGACAGCGATAGGGTTAAATTAACGTGAAACTGTGAAAGTCCCTTATCATACGTGGTATTTACATTATGCGAGACAGCTGCGTGATGCGATTATTTTAAATTTATACTACCGTTTTGGAACGTGACCCAGTTGAAGGATGTCTTAGTTTACTGAAGCGATTATACACAGCAGACTGGAAGTTATAATCAAACCAAATTCTTTGAAACCAACCTTCAAAGAATTCCAGGTATTCTGCAACCACACTTCTACCAAAAACATATTGATATATTTTAGTCCAGAGGTTTTCGGACCTGTTTCGTAGAAAAGCAATGTCATGTTTTTTCTTAACTAAGAAATACCAACGAAATATATTCAATCAGTTTTGCCTGCCAAAGACAGAAGACCTCTCTAACCTTACTTCTGTTGAGGCATTCTCCACTCAATACATTCTTGTGTGTGTCGAAATTACCAAGCGAATGCATTCAGCCTCTGGTAGATTCTTCTTTTTTTCTCTGAGACGTCTATCTATACACAAAAATAGAGTATACAAAACGTAAACTGTAATCAAGTTAACTTTATTCGATTATTTTGTAAACTGTAAATTATCTTCACTTAGAAATACTGTACACTGACTTTGGTCATGATTTTACACATATAACTGAAATTTCAGCTGTGTCTACTAATCTAATTTTGAGAATTTGGGTCCCTTAGGTTCTCATATTGCTGATCACTCTGTTCTAGAATTTTCAAAAATTTAGTAACATATACAGTCTATCCCCACCAAGAGGTTTACGCATTTGATCCTCCTTTATTTTCTCATTCTTCCGTTGATCATTTTAAAACTATAAATACTTTTTAAAGAAGGTACCAGACATAGCATGTGAGAATTGCATCTGGCTGATGTTTGTAGAAACAAAATGGATGCCAAAATAAATACATTCTATCCCCTCTTAAAAGTCTCACTGTACTGCAGTATCATTTTTTTTTTTTAACGTCCGACTATTGTGCACACTTGGGCTAATGCAGACGATGGGATGATCTATAGCGTATGAAAATGCCAAGCCCTGGCCGGGAATCGAACCCGGGTAATTTTGATCGACCCTAGTACTGAAAGCCTAGTACGCTATCAACTAGGCCACCGAGGCGGCAAGTGTACTGCAGTATCAAATCAGATTGTTGAACAGCTGTTAATTCTTTAACAGCTATTAATTTTTTTTTTTAATAGAACAAGTTAAGCTAATTTTTTGAGTGCCATTTTACGGAATTAGTTAAAGGTGAAATAATTAGTAAATTAAATTTCCCAATGGATTTTGAACATTTTTAATGTTAATTAACAAAGATTTTAGCGCTGATTATAACCGGAACTAGGTTTTTAAAAAGTAATTTTTTTTTAAGGACTTTTGCTTAATAATGAGCTTTTCCAAGCTGTTAAAGACCAATTTTTGTCTCAACTTTAAAATAAATCAGAATTTTCAAACTGAGAGTGCTGACCCGTAAAATGAGTCGTTCATTTCGTCAATATATAATTCACTACTACAAGAAAATAAGGCAAACCGCTCTTTATTCCAAATCCAGAACCATGTAAGATATACAGTATGTCCCACGAACAGGCTTACGCATTTGATCCTCCATTATT
The DNA here is from genome assembly GCA_022606455.1 of Callitettix versicolor. Lineage (NCBI taxonomy): Eukaryota > Metazoa > Arthropoda > Insecta > Hemiptera > Cercopidae > Callitettix > Callitettix versicolor. The sequence continues at coordinate 58,223,152 of CM040189.1, forward strand.
TTTTCATTCCTCCATTGATCATTTTGAAACTATACATACTTTTTAAGGAAGGTACCAGAAATATTATACGAGAATTGCATATGGCTGATGTGTGTAGAAACAAAATGTCAGCCAAAATAATGTTTAAATAAAGTACAGAACTGATTTTGTTATTATTTTCAAACAATTTTTTTTAATTTTTATTTTTTTTAATTTAATTAGATACAAACTAATTAAAAGAAAGAATGAACACTCCATAAGTCAGACCTATTCACACTGAAACCATCCACAGCTACACACTGATAACAACGCCAAACAAATTTATTGTTATTACCAAAATAGGGCTGGCCGATATGGCTAAGGCATCTGTCAGTTTGCGACGTTTCTGAACGGCGCATCTCAAGGTTATTAGTTGTAGCCGCAGTTACTGCTGTTCTTTTACCCTTACCGTTAACGCTTATCTCTCGTTCTCATTAGTCTAACTGACTTAATATACAGACGTTAAGAAACATAAGTACAATATTTTAAAAAAAGATGACTTTAACTTTAAATTCAAATTTGATAAAATCGTTAAATCAAGACAAGTTACAAATGTCGTCAAAACATTAAATTAAGCATCGCTGAAAATTGACAAAAGGCTAACAAAAAAAAGAGCAACTAACAAAAGGATCAGACAAAAATACGATTTTTTTGACCGCGTGTCGGAGAAACAGTCTCACAAAAACATGAACCAATACATAATAACATCAACAGTAAAAAGGAATGAAAATGGAAAAGAAAAGTAATTTAAAAGTTTCAAATCAATTCGTGCGCCAATTTTCACTTGTCGAAATATCCGTGTGTTCTATGTTGTTAGAAATTTCTGGACATCTCGTCAGCGAGACTTCTGCGTGTTGCAAATAATTCTGTAAGCACAGTCAGTAGAAATTTAAAACATCCTTGTATAAACATTAAACAGTTAAAGATGACTAGATTACATTGGCTTAAGATAGGCTTACAGTTAATTGGCTTACAGTTAATTACAGTTGGCAGAATTGGCGCACTTTAATCTATTGTTGTCACCAAAACACGCGTAGGCACGTAGGAATATAATCGATGTTGTGCACGAAAGTTCAGTCTATTAAACACAACATTACAGTATTCATTAATAACAACACAAATACAATTTGTACCTAGCTTCGCAGTGTTGCCAGTAAGCATTAAGGATAAACGGTTTTGCAATATTTACACATAAATAAATTGTAACTAGCACTTTCTCTATGTGTAGGTATTTCCCTGCTCTACTTTTAACATTTCCCTGTGTGCGTATGTGTGTTTAAGATCAATTATACTTTGAGATTTATCACTTTTACAGGGTGGGACAAATGTGCGTGAACATATTAGTAATTCATACCTGGGAATGACTAAAAACCAAACCGATAACAAAATAAACGCCTTGACAGCATTACGCGAATTTCTAGAACTTAATGACATCATAAACGGAAGTATTAATATACTTTCTCGTTGTGAAATAAAAATACAAAATCAAACCCTGATAGCCGTAAAATTCGTAGTTTTCTCTTACACTTTTACGAAAATCTGTTTTGCCCCATTGCAACTAATTTAGAATATGCATAAATTAACATTTTTAATTTGCACATTAATTGGAAATACTAAAAGGAAAATCTGTTAAATATGATTTATGAGATTTTGAATTTCCACCGATTTGGAATAATTAGACGAATTTTGTTATGTAACGACCTGTGTAAGCTTTTACAAAAATTAATTTGGTTGCCGCGGTTGAATAAAATGTAAACAAAGTTGAACGGTGATTACGAAAAGAAGTCAAATTTTCAAAAGTATTACTTTAGGGTGGTAACAAAATTCGGAGCAGAGTTGCGTTGAGTGTAACGTCCTACGCACTCAATACCTAACCTTTATTTTATATAAGTGCGTCCACTGAAAACGTAACCGAGCTGAGCTGAGTCAATCAGCGTAACTGGGCTCTGCTCAGCGTAGTTTCGACTTTATGTTCGGGTTTAAAGCTTACTCCGCTTCCCCCACTACGCTGACCACGACTGCAAACTTATTATTTCTCGTTACCTAGGTTACCGTAGCCTAGGTTACAGTTTTTAAACACAGTAGTTTCGTAGAATCCGTTACAGTAGTCTAAATATTTAGATTTAAAAGATACAAACGCGTTCTTAAGCTGACTGAACTGCCTCCGGTTGCCGTACATCTTTATCCTGCTCCACCCGCTCAGCTCAGCGTAACTCCGCTCCGCATTTGGTAGCCGTGTGGCCAAGAAATTTATATTTTTTAATATTTGGAATTATATCCATTTTGTTGACTTCTGTGACAAGTTTCGAAAATATATCGTTTATATTTCAAGTTTATATATATATATATATATATATATATATATATATATATATATATAAAAATAAAACTCATTATGGCTTTTCGGTTTAAACTAACCTATCGGAATGACATTTCATACATAAAAGCAAATTTCAAATCTCGAGTAGTAATGTAGCGTCGAACAGCGGCTCAGTGGGGTGCCACCCTCCTGCTGAGGTAAATAACTATTGTTCCACCCACCCACCCACCCCCTCCACTAAGCTCTGCTAAATGCCAAGGTGATGTTATCGTCAATAGGCTATCGGTTTTAAGTGTCTTCACAATAACAATTAATGAACTTTTCTAATACTGATAATTAAACTACTTTTAAGTTGTTTTTTTCATTTGTCATTTCAGTGCTTTTTTCTTTTTGATAACAAGTCTTTGTAGGTACTTGTCTGTTCTGGTATTTCTCTTTATATCTTCTGCGGTCTTAACAGCTTTTATTTCCATAAGTTTGTAAGAGTTATTCCTTTCGCAGTATGAAACCATCCTTGTTTTTATAGCTCATCGATAAAGAGCAGCACCGCTTTGGATAAAAGGAATCAAAGCGGCCAAACACCTACATGTATAAAACATGCTTTAACTTCATCGGTAAACGTGTAAAATTGCCGGCATGTGCGGCCATTTTTTCTAGGCCTTTTGCTTGAATACCTTACTTTGGGGACAGGGTGTCCTACCTGAGTGTCGCATGTACGGACGACCTGACATTGGGCGATCAGTTCAACCAGGCTGTCTAAAATAACAAATAAAAGTTGTTATTGCTTGAAAGTAGGACTATTGTGTTGTCTTATGTTTGTGTTAATTCACGAAGTAAACATTTTTTATCTAAAAAGAATGTTATACGAATAATAAAAGAGAAGGACATGGCATGGTGAGTTTATTCGTTGTGCCAAAAGCTTAGACTGTATCCAGAAATTTTAAGGGGTTGCGGAAGTTTAAGGAGAATTTCTATTGACGCTTCTGGTTACATCATTGGTGTGCTCAGTTTTGTGCTGAGTTTAAAGGCAACAAATTTTCCAAAACCTTGTTTCAACTGAAGCTAATTATAACGCTGAAGTAATTGATTACAATTACAAAGAGGGGTACTTTTCTACCTCAGAAATGATAACGGGCAGACATGAAGGACACGCTCTAAAAAACACTGCAGACACTGATAATTACGGGCGAGACAGCAAAAACACAAAACACAAGGAGGTTTTAACAGTTCCAGTTTTTATTACACGCACAAGACTAATCTTGTTCGGCAGTTTTTTAAAATTAATTTTAGAATGTTGCTAGCTAGAATGTTATTTTTTGGAAAAATTACTGTAGTTTTGCGCTCGGCCTCGAGCTTGCAACACCGCAGTAGTAATTTTCCATGACTATGCGACTCTGAAACTGTAGTAATAAACATAAAACAAACAAAACCCTTGTCTATAATCAGCTGATTAATAAGAATATTTGTGTGCTATATATTTAGTTGTTATATTAACAGCTGATATTGCAAAGGTCTTTATTAAATTTTCAATAACAATTTTTTTGCATAATATAGATTTGTCTTAAGTAAACTCTGACCGCCAATTTATTTGTTTTTCGATTTGCTCTGGAACTGTCAATTCCTTTTATTTCAAATTTATTATACTAATTCCTTTTCATAAAATGTTGAGTTAATAATGTTTATATGTAATCGTAATTTTCCTTTTTTTTGTCGTTAATTTCCGGAAATATTTTTATGAAAATAACTAAATGTGAGAAATTTTGTGTAATGTTTTTGCGCTTTTTATTTGTGTTTTTTCATTGATAAAAGCGCTAAAAATTACATATTTTTATAAACTTACACTAGCTTTACACTTTTAACGTGTTACAAGTTGACTAATAGAAAGTTGTTTTCCTTTTTTACGTTTTCATAACAAGTGAGCCCCCTACACACAAAGAAAGTACGATGATCGTGAAAAAATAAGATCACATTATTTCTCAAATTTTGGTTATAGATGAAGATAATCATGATTCAAATAAATTAGTTACACTGACACGAAATTTTTACACAGGACTAAAATTTCTGCAAATTCTGATGAACCGATTTTTAGATATTTAGGCCGATCTTCCGGCCTATTGCGTTCGAATCTAATTCTTTTATAGAAGTAATTTTGAGTAAGGTTTGTAAAGTGTTTGCACCATTTATTTTGATGTGCTCTCGGATTGTAATTTTTAAATTCAAATTTGGTATATTTTGTTGAATTATGAGTCTTCACATTCAAAATTACTTATTTTAAAATGTTCAAAAAAATAAGCTCTCTCACCTAAACGAAAGCTATATAACACATTTTTAAATTATGAAATTTATGTTTTTAAATATCATGAAAATATAATATAAATAGCATTTTATTTAACTTGGGTGTTAATAAAACAGATGTTGCATTAAATAAGGAAAATAAATCTTATTTACAATTAAAATTACAAATATTTAAAGTTGGCTACTCTTGAAATATTTTCTTTTTGATTATTTTGCTTTCGGTTATTTAACTTTTACATTCAGTAAAAACAGACACAAACAACAAACACAACCATGTAAGTGATACGAGATTCAGAATAATTAAATCTAATTGCAGAATAATCTGTAGTCTAATGACAGGTGATGGAAATGAGGAAAGGTGGGAGCGAGATTTTACAATTCAGTCTGTTATACGAGTGAATTAAACTAATTTACGTATTTAATAAAGTCTGAAAAATTTAGGAAAAACAGTGAAAAAGTAAACATGTCACTCAACTTGTGAAGTTAAACTAAATTTTCACTGATGTTTATGGCTGGAAGATTTGGATAAAATGTCTGAAGTTTAATATTGGTTTGTTTGTTTAATATTTAATGGCAGTGCAATAATTTACTTCTCTGGACAATATACTAATTTAAGCAAATATTTAGCTACAATTAATTCTTCTTCTTCAATAATTATAAGTTGGATGCCTGTTTGAAAATTTTATTAAAATATGGGGCTCATTGAATTGTATCTACTTGCCTTGGAGATCAATTTAATTGCTCATTCTTGTAATGAGGAAACTTGTTAGCTTTTTCTTCTTCTCTTTTTCTCTTATTTCTCCTAAATATTTTGTTTATTCCTCTTAACCGTATAACTTGTATATAACTTTTAATACAACTTTTATGTTATGTAGATTTACAAATTTAGGCTCGTGTTAATTTAAATGTATGGCTTTTGGTTGAAATGAATTAAATGTTTGGATATGTTATTACGACCTTGGTTTATTTTTGAAATTTTAACTATTTGGACATTTTGTGTCGTTACAGTAAGAAAGGTCACTCGCAGGATTAATTGTTTACGAGATACTAAAAGGGAGTATTCGACAAAAAGATCACTATGTATATCATTAAAAGGTTTTTCTTTGACGTTGCTACAATGAGGGCACTGATTGCAAAAAAACCACAATCAAAATTCAAATGACAAGGACAAATTGAAATAAAAGTCACCTTAATTGATTGCATCCTTGAAATAAGGGGCATAAAACTTGTTGCGATTGACATAACCAGAATTATACTCGTATCATTTTGCATGCTATGCTCGTATACAGTATTGACGTAATAAATAAAAACAAATTAATCGATAAAACAGTTTCACTCGAAGTTACAGATCCTGTTTTGTGCATTTCTTATTGACATTATTATTTCATTAACTGCATGTCTTCGTCTGCACAATAGCAACACGTCGAAGTGTTTGCCGGTAAGGACTAGGTAACTTTTTACCGGTAATTAGAGCGTTGAAGAACTGGTAGAAACATTTTAAAATAACTTGATCACAATCAATCGTAAAAATGTCAAGGCAAAGAACAGTTAATTGAATTTTTAATAATTATAGAAATTGTGTTTTATTATTATTATTTGCTCACTATACAATGTTCCATATAGAAATTGTGATCGTGAAAATATTGATCTTGAAATGTTGATGGATATAGTCTTCTCAGATCTTGTCCCAATTAGTGATTTTTTCCTGGACGTTGTGTGTCTGAACACATCGTCCGAAATTAAATTGATTGACTGATTTCAATGAAATTTAACAAGTATTGTCTAGGATGATTTTTTATTATTTTTTTTAACGTCCGTCTATTGTGCACACTTGGGCCAATGCAGACGATAGGATGATTTATAGCGTATGAAAATGCCAAGCCCTGGCCAGGAATCGAACCCGGGTCCTCGGGGTGAAAGCTCAGTACGCTATCAACTAGGCCACCGAGACGGCTCGATTTAAAAAAAATTAACATAAACCTAATTTTGTAAAATTGACTGTAATGATTTTGATCAAATGTAGTACTTTAGTATCTAAACAAAATGTGCAGAGAGAGGGGGGAGAGCGGTATATGAAAACTAATTAATACTGTTTCACTGTTTACTTTACTCGATAGTTTTCATAATCATACCGTTCGATATGATATTAAACCAGCTACAGAAATTTACTAGTGATGTTTTTTTAAAAAGGTTTTACAATTAAATATCTTTTTGCATTGTACTAAAATTGTCAGCTAAATATTTAATTTAAAAAATTCGAGGTGTCCTACTTTATCTGTTCACTTACATTCAAAATTTCAAATCACTGCGTACCATAGTTTAGGCATTAAATCGCACGAGCGTCTCACACACACACACACACACACACACACACACACACACACACACACACACACACACACACACACACACACACACACACACACACACACACGCACACACGCACGCATGCACACAATTATTTCCTTTTATAGATTTGAGTTTATTGCCCATAATCTATAAGTCTAAAAAGTTAATAGAAAATAGAAGAACCTAAAAGAAGATTCAATTAGCCTACAGAGGTTGTCAAGGTAGAATTGAAGCAAAACAATGTATGAAAAGTTTGTCTAGACGCCGTAAAAACCAAGTGTCATGGAAATAATTGTCTGCCAACATCTGCACACTCTGACCTGATATTACTGCAAACAATATCAAATTATACAAAGCCTTTTTGTTCTTTGGCCAATCAAGCCTACGATTTGTAAAGTGTATCCTCTTTGTAAAAATAAACTTGAGGTTTATTACAGAAGTAAAGCGCGGAGGAGTTCCTATTGTCCCAATCACAGTCAAGGCTGAGGTAATGCATAAGCAAATTTTCTTTTCCCTTTTGTTTCAACTAATGAATGTAATAAGGCTCATTGACTCATAAAAATATCTCTCCGTTACGTCAAATACTCAAAGCGCACTTATATATTGTAAGAATAGCATAGGCTACATAAACTTATGAAGTCGTTGCTTTTCTCAGAGTATAAGTAAAAATGTTCGTTGCTTGCTTAAAGGTCGACAGTAGAAATTGACTGGAATTGTTTCAATAAAACATATGGTCTTCATGTAGACGTATCAAACCTGCATTCTGTGCCAAATGTCTTTGAAATCGGTTAATTCTTTCTTTAACATGCAAAAACAGTAAAATTCACCTACGGAATGGCGTTCAAGTAAAACCCACATTTTTAGATTCACAAGACCTGAAAACTGATAGACAAAATACCAAAATCCCACTATAGTTTTGTTCAGGATAGCCATAAATTAATTTTAGGCTACTTTCGTGTAGTGAGAAAGTAAAAAAAAAAACAATTCATTTTCCTTTAAATTTATAAACACTCGACATAGTGTGTGTATCGGCTCGGTTAATTTTTGAAGTTGTAATTTTAAAACAATTCAACATTTTTTCCTATGCAAAATTCTGCTTGGTATTCCAGCAAATTAATAATTATTTCCCATTGAAAAGACAACGGTTTTTCAAAATAGCTTTATTTTGGGCAACCTAATTAAAATGTATGGACAAAAATTCGCTTTTTCTTTCTAAAATCTACATACCAATCAGCTTCTTAGGTCTTTTAGTATTCGAGACATTTCGCTTGGAATGTCTGGTAAACTGTTTTTAGCCCCACCTTACCTCTTACCAGTTTTCCTTGTCATTTTAGCGATCTAGATTTGATAGTGTATTTTTTTAATAACTATGAAATTTGTGTGAAAAAATCTGTTTGTACACACTTTTGAGCCATTTTTTACGCGTAGGCCCTACATCGAATTTCAGTTTACTGACTCTCAAAACAGCATAATTTGGGATCTACCGATCTACATTTTGGGGCTAAAATATATTTGTCACTCGTTTTAAATACATCTTGCTTGCAAATCGAATTTAAGTTTTTTACCGCTTATGGTCGCCGAGATATTTTTGTAAAGAACATCTGACCCACTGGAACGGCGTAGTAAGACCCAGAAACGGTGCCTTGAAGTGATCATGATTCGATGTCAGTTTTAAAAGGGTGGTTTAAATTTGTGTATGTATGTGTGTGTGTGTGTTTACTTGAAATTTTAGAAATAGCTTAGATAAACTCGTGACCCAGCAAAATAGCTTAGCAGTTTCTAAATAGCTACTATTCTAATTTTTTTAAAAATACGTGTTTTTTAATTTAAACTTTTTGAAAGTATGTAAATTGGTCTGTTGTTGTAATTAGGTTTAAGTTTGCATAAATTAGCATTTTGAATTACATCGAAAATATAATATTGAATTTCATGTCGGTCAGGGTTCGTTTTCATATTTTCAAAATGATTTAAAAATTTGAAATGATATTTTATGTAAATTCAAACTCGGATTATTATGGCGAAATTATATTATTTTTTCAAATAACGTAATCATAATTAGAGTGAAATTCCAGAAATTCACGTCCACATAAAATTTCCAGACAAGATAAAAATTTTTAATTTGGCATAGAGAAAAGTACAAAATTGTCAGAATTTTTCTTGCTTAAAGTTAATAACAACTATTGTACATTAATCCTAGATGGACAAAGGGAGGGTCAATAAATATCCACACTTGAAAAATCTCCTGAAAATAAAAACAGTATTGTAAAAAAATTTGAAAAAATATTTTGTGTCAAAACACATTTATTGTACATAACCTACCCATTTAAAACTTTTAGCACTTTTTTATGCTGCAAAAAGTAAGACGTGGACATTTTTTGACCATCCCTTAGTCCCACTTGTAACCGAATAAGTAGCAGTTTTTAAAATAACTATTTAATAAATGTTATTACTCATGTAGTTTTTTAACAAATATTCTGTATAATAATAGTAGTTTTGCGAAATGTATATGCATTACCACTTTTTCTCACTCTCACAGTTGGTACACCTGCAATTTTTGACTCAGTTGCCACAAAGTTCTGCTGCCCCATCTATGAAGGAGATTTTAAATAAACTGTATAAAAGAACTATTGTTTGTTGTTCATGTGACAAATATGTTTGCGGGAAGCAGTGAGACGTCAGGTATTTGTAACAATTATAAAACATATCCAGAATCATCAGATTAGTTCTGCACGCAAAGAAATGTAAAACTGATGATAAACTCTTCTTATTCTTCTAGCTATAAATTGTTTGCAAAATATAAATTATATTTTAGGGAATTCTAATTAAATATATATATATATATATATATATATATATATATATTTAAATATATTTCAATAAGTTTTCTATAATTAATATTAGTTTATAAATAAAACCTCTTAAAACTTTGGTTTACAGAGCGCACCTTTTTTAACCTTCCATTGGTCCTGGGGGTTACCGAAAACACCTCGGTCCATCTAAGGTTAATGCTATGTAAAATAGCGTTACAGTTATTGCATACTGTGTCCCGTCTTTCCAAATTAATATCCAAAGTACACAGCCAGTTAGTTGTGTGTATTGTGTTTGAATATATTTGCATTTGCCTGCACGACGCATGCACATTTCTTACAGGTTTAAACAGTATATCTTATAATTCTTACTTCATAGACTATTGAAAATATAGTAGTTATAAAGTAATAAATATGTAAAGAACAGACAGAAGAGGAGTGCTAAAATAAATCCAAGACGTCCGACAACGCCTCCTGGGTTACTGGGCGTGAGGTGTCCCGCTGGGCCCCGGCCTCGCTGACATTGGCGAGCCTCGAGTAGGAACCCAAACTGTCCTGCTGTATTACTGTAGGCTTAAGTGTGAAGTCATGCATAACAACTAATTACTGTTCCCACCTTTGCCGAAATATGTGACCTTACTTTCGGTCTTTCCTGTTCTTGTATTTTGTAAACGGCAAAACATTCCAATGAAAAAAAAACAATAAACACGGCTGGCGTGATTAAAACGAATTTCCAAAAAACAACAATATCCTTTTTTAATCGTACATTTTTTTAAAATCTGATTTCATAACCAGCGTTAAAATTTAACTATATTACCTTCTTAAATTTTCAAAACACATTGAATGTACGAAAATAGATCCTGACCGCCGTTTTCTTATTTTCAATTGGAGCTTAAAAGTTAAAATATTAATTCAGTTATGATTGTTTATGATTTGGAGTGTCAGTAATTTTTACTCCATTGCTGGCTAACACAATAATTGTCGTTCCAACAGCTCGTTTCCCTATATGTTTTGTAAAGGCTAGGACATGTTTTAGAAAATGTATACTATTTTTCTCCGTTATCAGTATTGGTTATTTGTTCTTTTAATTGTATCCGCAGAAACTTTAAATATTTCCTCGTTTAAAGCTTAAAATATCTTTGTACGCCTTAGGTTATGCATTATCATTTTTCATAATGCTTTATTATTTGATTTCATTATCCATTGGTTAAATTAAAAAAATCTTCACTACTATTATTTTATGAACTGTTAGTTTTTCTTGCTTTACCTGTTCTTAATATAATTCTTATTTATGTTGAACACCATTATTTTTGTAGTAAATTGATCCTTTCAATTTGTAAAGTATAGAGATTAGAAATTTGTTTATTAAAAAAGGCTATTTTCAAAATACGTGTAGGTATGCAAAGAAAATATGCTAAATTATTGGGGAAAATACTACAAAAAAGATAATTAAAAAGTAAAGAAACATTAAAGACTTTCTTTTTAACCTAACAATCATATTAGAAAAAATGAAATGATCTAGTACTTCGTACTAGACAGTAGATATTTCGTAATAAATCAAGATTTATCTTTTTTTTCAGGTATTATTAAACAATTAATTCAGTTATTGTTAAGGTTAAAAAAATATAATTATTTATGAAAACAAAACAGTTCTAATCCAGAATTAATCAATGGTTATTGAGAACCATTGGCTTCAAACCAACCATTCTGATAAAATAAAATAAATCCGTCAAGCTATAGGCCATCAAGATACTAATCTGATAGTCTATATTTCTAAAGACTGACAAAAGTATGATTGTTTTAGTATTGTTCCATTGTGTATTTAAATCGACAAGTTTAATTTTTACTGGATTTTATCTTATGTTTTTAATGTGTGATACTTTTAAATTAGTTTTTGTTAATACGAATTTATTTTTAAATTTTGCTAAAAAAGTATTAATTTCAAAATACTTGAGATATTAAAAACTTCTGAAGAAATGTTTTCTTAAATTTCTATCAATTGAATGTTAGATTTTTTTAAAGAATTTGTCACTTTGTATAAAAATTAGGACAAGGACGCTTTGTAGCGACACACATTTGTCTGTCCTGTGTTTATCTTCTCCCTTTCATTCTCCATTCAAAAAATGTTACTATGCTTGGTGTTAGACATTCATGATATCATGTTTCATAATTTACAATTTAAGCGATACAAACACATAGGTGAAAACATTAGTGTTCAAGGTGCATACGTGTTAGGTATCTATGTTTTTTGTATGTATAGTACAAAAAAATATTTTGTATAAAATTTAACGGTGGCTAAACAGCCGCGTGCGGCGTCGTCTACTGCGCACCTAACGTAGTGCTGACCACCTACACTAGGATATAACTTGGCAGGAACATATGCGCAGAAAGGTGGAGGCACTATATTCGCAGATAAGAGGAATCACTAAGCGGTAAAAGTGGCCTAATTTATTGCCAACTGAGTGTCTTGTTCCCGGCTCAGGTCCGGTCTGCAATAGGTTTTTTTTACATTTTGCAAGGCCGTACTTACACGGTCGTTAACTAACCTTGGTGGTCAATAGTTGTGTACTGGTACCAAAATTCAAAAAGTAATCGTCGAATATTTTAACAAGTTTTGAAGTGGCCAGAACTAACTGTGGAACAAAGAAATTTGATATTGAAAAACAGGCAAATTGTCGGAGTTTATTGCTTTTTTAGTTTAGAATATTGTAATGTAATAGCAAGTAAGTTAAACCTCTTTAAGATCTGCAGATATGTAAACAACATTAATTTTTTTTTTAATCACAGAAGAAACAGCATTTAAAATAATAGGTTAAATAAGTGTTTCAGCAATGAATGATGAAAAACTGTTTCACCAATGATAATAATTATTTTATAAAAAATAATTATAAAATATACCCAAAGATAACTTCTTTGAGTTGTAACTCCACAAAAATCTGGATAAAGATTTAAACAAAATACCGAAAAATAATTCATAAATGTCTAACTGAAATCTTTTTGAAAGAAATAAGCTTTGAAATCTGTATAAATTAGTATTTTATGCGAATATAACGCTGATCGATAGCGACTTCAAAACAATTTCGTCTCCTACAACTGAGTGTCTTCCTGGTCTCTTGCTGTGTCCAACCCATCCAACCACTTCAACTTTTAAAAAGTATTTGTTTTAAATTCCTGGTATTATATATATTTGTTTTATGTTAAGGCGAAAAGCACAATAAGGCTATTATCGCCGCCCTAAATGTAAGTGTGAGTGTAAAGTTAAAGTCGTAAGTGTAGTGTTGTTAAGTGTAAATGTGCGTTAGACTCGGGTACCGTGAGAGACATCTAAATTATCTCATAGGTGCAGCTAGTCTGCACCCCCCTGCGGGGCGGTATTATATATATATATGGCTGGGTAGTCACCAAATTCGGAATGTGGTGCGGTAACGGAGTGGACTACGCATGCAAAACAGAATTTGTTGTTTTTAGTGTAAGTGCGGCCACTGAAAGCGGAACGGAGCTGAACATAGCCAAGCGGCAACGTTGGGCTCTGCTTCGCTTTCAGTGGCCTCACTTACATGTTCGTAGTCGCTCCGCTCACCGCAACTTCGCACCGCACTTGGTGGCCGCCTGGCATAAGGCTTAGCCTAGCCGGCTTGTAAGATTTTCCTTCCTGGATGCGGAGAAAATTGTAAAATGTTTTGTACAGTTCTTTTTTATGAAGCCGCTGTTAATCTTACCACTAGTATCTTAAGTCGTGTGGTTATTTTAATACCCGAATCCAAAACTATGAAAATAAGTGTTACGGCAATACAAACTTTCTCACAAATCCATGACCGTGTGGAATCTTCTATTCATTGGTAGTAATTTTATATCCATAAAATTCTGTTTGAAAGCACCATTTGCAAATAAATTGTTAATGGTGAAAATCTATAGGACAGGATTTCCCAAAATGGCTGAACGTAATTATAACTTAAAAGGAAGGCTTACAAAAATTTATCAAAAACCAAAATAAACCCTAACCGCCGTTGTTGGAACTAGGCTGTCAAGCATGAAGAGTTGCAGAGATGCACCGCCTAGAGGTGGGGCTCTGTCTGCCTAAATCTTCAACACGTCTGGCATTCTGTCACACCCAAAGCCATGTCAAACTTATATTTGTGTATTATATAATTGTTATGTAATGATGATTTCAAAACCTGATGATGTTACAGAAAAATCTGAACTTCTCTTCCAAATTGTGAAATATAAATGATATTAATATGTTAATGTTTAGAACAATTGTCCACCAGTATCTGCTACATTAGGTTTCGTGTGTTACTGTCAATCATATTCCGACAGTTTTACGCTTTCAGAGCTTGTTTATTTGCCTAACCTTAATTTTGTTCCACCTGTTAAAACAAGATCATGTAAGGGTCATGTCATATTAGGGTTTTATCTGGAAGTGATTCCATAAAAGGTAACACTTCGCACATGTGCAGTACTGCCCAGTAACAACATATCAAAAACCAACACTAGTGAGTGCTGAGCTAAGGCCGCCATCTTGGAAAATGTGTACCGATTTTCACTTTTTCTACCATATTTATCTAACCGTTCAGAATATTAAAATGTTTTGAACAAAACTTACAGATCACACTAAAATACATCTTTCCAGTTCTTATAGTTTTTGTCCAATATTTCATGGTTTTCGATAAAAACTAAAATTAATAATCAAAAAGTCTACCTTTTCAACATTACGTTTATTTTTATTATTATTATTATTATTGTTTTAAAGGCGAAAAGCACATTTAGGCTATTATCGTCTCCCTAAATGTAAGTAGAGTGTAAAGTGTTAAAGTTTTAAGTGTAAGTGTGTATTAGACTCGGGTACCGCGAGGGACGTCTGCACCCCCTGCGGGGAACATTACGTTTAGCCTGACACAATAGGGTCGGGGGTTGAAGTGGCTGACACCGGTCAGTCTGCTGTGTCTGAACTTGCGCACTTTTAAAACAATACGTTGAAGAATGCAGTTACTGTCGTTAACTTTATTCTGTCTGTTAATATCGATTACTCGTGCTCGTTAGTCTAATTGGTATAAAGTATGGACTATATAACCTCTAAGTTAACGTAACAAATAAATTACTAAAAATCAGCTGTTCGATGACGGTTCATAATGTAGGCTATTTAATCAAATAAAACAACCTATTTTAAATTCTAATCAGAATTTAAATTATAAATTTAATGAAGTGTTTCATTGACGTACATGAAATAACCAAGTAGCCTAACTTTGTTTTAGTAAAGACTTGAATTTAGTAAAGTATATTTAAGATACTTCTTACAGTAAATGCAAACAGTCTTCAATTTATAATACTCTGCATACAATTATTTTCCCTTTAAAATAGAGATGAAAATGTTGGTGTTAAAAGTGTAGGGAAAATTTCAACTATTTTGAACTTTTTTTGTAGATTTTACTGGTCAGAAAGTGAATCTGAATATGTTTTACACGTAATAATTTTACAAAAATAAGCAGACAATAAGATTGTACGAATATTCCTTTCTACAGAAACAACATTGATGGCAAACAACTATTTTCCGAGTCCAAACGCGTTCCAAAGGATTTTGTAGCACAACTTATTTTAAACACCTTCAGTAATACATATTGGCATGTGATCTCGCATAAACCGAAGATCTGATCTCGATAAAAAAAATAAAGGTTGCGCTTTGGTTATGCACGGTGGATGACATTTGGCGATAAGACTAGGCTTGAGGTATCCCATATGTGGAGTGACCTTGAAATGTCCGGTGAAGCTAAAAAACCAGAACGCTGCTACAGATTTAGGGCATTGTTCGGAATTAATAAGGTCTGGAAGAGGATGTGGACCAAAGGTCGTCTACTATTGGTCCATATTTGAGGGGGAAGAAGACGAGTGTCGGGGTTTAAATACACCGCACTTTGTGTTTACAGCATCACTTTTGAAACTCTTCAACCGTGAGCTCAGACATGGCTTTGCCTAAGGTAAGTGTATACATTCATTTATATATATATATATATATATATATATATATATATATATATATATAAAGTACAACTATAGATAGATTTTTGAATTCTACTACGTTTATAGAAAACTCTACAAGTGTCATTAACATAATTATTTCACTTTCCATTTTAGTATCTTATTGATGCTAAATCAGATACTACACTATACTTTTTATACCATACTTTTTTTTAAATCTAATTTTTTAATTTTAATGGCATTAAAATCTTCATAGGTAGTTAGCACTTTAATTAAAATATGCATTGAAAGTACATAAACGAACCCCGACCTGAAATTTTTGTAATTTCAATGGATTTTTAAAATTAAAATGCAAACAAAATTATATTGTATCCAGCTTTGTACTCTCAGCTGTAAATTTGTATACCGCATTGCAACAAAGTTAATGTAATAATGAAGTTATAAAAAATTGCATAACGGAGCTTTCTCGTTGTCGTGAAAGAAGATAATTTTCAAAAAGTAACAATATAATACTATTTTTTTGTTTAACAATTGTTGAAAATCTGATTTCAACATGGCGATAAGAGTTAAAATCTTTAAAATTTACATTGATAATACGCATGGAATTAAACCTTGACCACTGTCAGATTCGTTTCCGTAATTTCAGTTGATTTTAAAATTTGTTTAAATGTTAATTTATGCAGGTACTAACGTTAATTACGATGGTAAAATCAGATTTTCAAAACAATATTGCATAAAAATGTATGTTTCTTAAGTTTGAAATATCCGCCATTTTTAATCTGTTGAACAGATTTTTGACGTAACAAACTTGTCCAAGCTATAACCAAATTGATTTTCAGACTGAGTTAAAAGTCTGTTCGGACTAAAATGGCGCACTCTAGCGAGAAACACAAGCGCGCATGCACGCATGCATACTATAATTCATGTGGCTATTATTAAAATTTTGAGCAAAAATCGATTTTAGTAGAGGCTTGATCAGGTTCGTTTTTCCTATGAATCAGTTCGCCGTTTTAAAACAGTAGCTATTTCAAATCTTGCTTGCATACAACTTTTGCAAATTTCACATGTATATAACATTTTTATTTTGAAAGTCTCTGAAAGCAACGCCAGGGTTAACTTACGTATTTTGAATTTAATTTGAAAGTTTTTTAACTGCCAATAATGAAGATTTTAATGCTGATTATTGGGGGAAATCATATTTTCAAAAAAAAATGTATAAGATAAAAATTTTATTGTATTGTTGTTGTTTGTATCAATTCACTTCAGTCACATGAGTGAGACAGCTTTGTGCCTCTCAATTCAATTGATTTTGTAGTTTTTAACACAATACATTATCAGTGTTTTATTAAATTTTGTTTTTTTAACGTTTAAATTACATGTTTTGATAAAAATCATGTTCGTATTTTTAAATCGATAGTAAAAATATTTTAAAAATATCATGTAGGTATATCCTAACAGTTTTTTTATCTGAAACTATTAAGTTGTATATATAAAGTACGGTTTTTTATATTTATATGTTTTTAAACCTATAAGCTTTCAAATAACATCTATATCATTTATTTAGTAGCCAAATAAGTTAAGTGCGTTGTGTTTGACCTTTCTTTTTTGTGAAACAAAAATCTTTTTCTTTTACCTTTTTTGAAGTACATTTTTTTTATTGTTTTTAGTTTTAAAGACAACTGTTTCTTAATTTAAAATAAAAATTATATATAGCTCTTTTAATTCAAATTTGAGGCAGATACATAATTTTCCAACGTTTTTGTGCCGTCACAATAATTTCTCTTTTTTATAATGAAAACGATATTCATTATAAATACTTTATTATTTTTCACCAATTTTCTTTTCTCCATTTTAGTAACAACAATATCGAACTGCAGTTAACGAAGCTGTCATGTTAACATGGGTAGGCTATATTTTTCCGATAGATTTGTATATAATAAACGATAGATTTGTGTGAAAGGAAGACAAACAGACAGGCTATCACTTCTGCGTGTCCAGACACTGTTTGTAGGCTTGACTTTTATTCAGCCGCCATGTTGCAGGTAGTTGTCCTGATCGGCCTGGTAGCTGTCGCCTATGCCCAAGTATTGCCCGCCGTGCCTGTGTCTGTTAAAGGAACAGATGCAGAATACGACCCCAACCCGCAGTATCAGTTCGCCTACAGTGTACAAGACCCTTTGACCGGAGATTCCAAGAGCCAAGAAGAATCTAGAGACGGAGATTTCGTTAAAGGATACTACAGCCTGGTGGACCCGGACGGTTCTCTCCGCACAGTAGAGTACACTGCAGATCCTGTGAACGGATTCAATGCTGTTGTTAGCCGCAATGCGGGAGTCGCCCCTGCGGCTCCAGTTGTAGCTAAGGTAGCTCCTGTTGCTCCCCTAATCGCCAAGGCCCCTGTCGCTGTAGCTCCTGTAGTTGCCAAAGCCCCTGTCGCCGTAGCTCCTGCTCCAGCAGCTCCTGCTTATCCCTACAGATCCGCTTACTACAACTATCCAGGTTACGCTTATCCTGGTTACAACTCCTATCCTTACGCCCGTTACAGTGGATATCCTTATTCAGGTTACCCTTACAACTATCCTTACTACTATTAAACACTTTTAAAATACATTTCACTTTTTTTACCTTCTGCTACATTAAAATTAAATCTGTAACTGTAAAAACATGTTTAATAAAATTGTATAAATAAGTCAACATTTTGGTGTTTTTAATAATTAATTGTATCCTTCTAAATGTCTGCTTATTCACATATCAGTTGATTCTGAGACACTGTTTGACATAAATTTTTGCAAAAATTCATTTGATAATGAGCTATAGAAACTACCGTTGTTATCTAGACAAGGAACCATTAAATGTGCACCGATTTTCCAATTTAAGACAAGACTTTAAAGTGTGTGTGTGTGTGTGTGTGTGTGTGTGTGTGCGCGCGCGCGCGTGTGTGTGTCTGTGTGTGTGTTAAAGAGTGTGTTTACTTAATTAATTAATAAAGAGTGTTAATTTAATTAACAGTAGGCCTAAATAAGTAGCTTATTGAAATAGCAAAGAATTATGTTAATGCAGAACTTTAATTTTAATTTCCCAAGTAGATTCGTTGTAAAATGTGGAAGTGTTTGGGCTCTCCCGTCGCATGGCAACCTCGATTCGCTTCGCGTATTCTGTGACCTTTGTCGTTGACCTTAGCTTGGTGACAGTCGGGAGAATTACTTGCAATAGTCATTTAATAAAATGTTTAGTCAAATGCGTAATTTATCAACCTATATTTATGTGAAAACATAAATGATGGAAGTGATTAAAAATTGTAAATAATTTTCTGACATTTACTAATTCCTTAATTAAAAAAATCAAAAACTACAGACGAAAAACCGGAATATTGCCCTAATTTATCAAAATCAGTTTTTCAAATTTTGGTTATGTATGAAGACTTATAAGACTCTATCCAGTGAAACATGTCCGATTTGCACTTACTTTCGATTTACTCGCGAAACGCAAGTTCCTTTTGTATTAAATTGGCTTCACATGCTTGAATCGTAAATCTTCATTTTTGGCCAAACTTTTACCAAAATATGATAAACCGGTTTCTATAAATTAGAACGATTTTTATTTATTTTTTCTGTAGCTCCCGAACACAATTTTTCCGAGTGTTATATAAACAGACAAATTCGATCAATATCGTTAGTTGGAAATTAATTAGTTTTTACGACAGAAATATGAGCGCACGCATATGCACGCGCAAAAGAAAATAGTCTACAGAGACATAACGGCGAGTATATATTTGTTGGGTTCACTACTGACTGAAACACCATCAATTCTTATAAAATACAGCTATTTTGAGATGATTTATATTTTTCTTTGATTTCTATAGCAATTTTTGTCTTAATTTTTGGCGCTAATAACTAATTTCATAAAAATCTTTGGAGAAAATAAGATCCAGAAAACATTATTAATTTAAAATTTAAACCAAATCCAGTTTTTCTCTGAAATGGAATTTTATATTTTTAAAGGTGTACAAATAAATAAGAATATTTACTAGTAAAAACTTCTTTACGTGTAAGAAACTATCAGGGACCTCAAAAAGGTAGTTTAAATTGACATCAGTTTATTGAAACGATTGTAGTAAAAAAACTCACTCTGTATAATATATAAATGTTTTAACAGATAACAGACATGTAACTATGATGCATAATATTCCGTAGGGACAGTTATGAAATCCAGCGACCACACACTCTAAGTCTTTGCACACTGATTCTGTTCACTTGGACTGTTATTGTCTTAAATGTTACCTTTCTCTTAGAATAAATAAATTGTGAAGTGCGGTGTGTACGCGCCTTTCAAAGGTCAGCCTCTCAATCGTGAGTGGGAGTCGGGAGTGATTGAGTCGTGAAGTAAAGTACGAAATCAGCTGACAACTCGGTTGTGTGTAACAATGCCGTTATGTAACAAAGCTGCCAAACTATACATGCATGTGTAGTTGTGTATGAGCTATTGCGTTCCCTTCCTTCGTTTGTACTCCCATCCCTACAGACACACACACACACAAGCGCGCGCAGTGTTTATCAAATACCGTTTATTTGCCCAAGAATGGACCTTTTCTTAAATCACAGTTGCGTAAACGCTGTTGTATACTTACTGTTAACTGAAGAGTTTTTTTGAAAAGTGAGCTATTGGAGCGTCCTGCCGTCATGGTAAGACCCAGGCATCAGGTTTGATGAGACCTAAAATATGTTAATCTATATCAAAATCTCAGTGTCAAGTTTTTTCACAATCACTAAACTTTCTGTAATGAGAAAATAAAAAAGTAAGAGAATCATTCCTGGAAGCCAGTGCGAACAATAAAAAGCTGTTTTGTTACTCTTTCGGTGTGAGCGCGTAGGTCTAGTGTTTTTTTGTCATATTCCTCCCGACAAATTTCATAAAAATCAAATAATTATAAAAATTATACATCTGTCACAGACCGACAGAAGCAGAAAGAAAAATTATTCAGTTGTTTAAAATCATTTTGTAAACAATTACTAGTAGTTTCCCCAACTAAAACTATTCTTTAAATTAATATGTTAGTATAGGACTGTAAATTTAATATATATATATATATATATATATATATATATATATATATATATATATATATATTAACGAACAGAATAAAAAAACTGTGTATTTGCATTTGTAAATTGAAACTGAATATTCCGGGTACATAAGAACAAGAATCTCTCCCCCCTCGTAAACATAAACACCCGATATGTGCCACATTCTGAGGGGAATCATTTTATTAAATAAAACATTAATCTTATTCATTCTTTGTAAGATTAACATGGGAATTTTAAAGCCATAAGGAAAAACTGTACTGTAAATGTCTGATGATATATATATATATATATATATATATATATATATATATATATATATATTATATTTTATTACATTTATTTATTTATTTTATTTTAAGGCGAAAAGAACATTGAGGCTATTATCGCCTCCCTAAATAATAACACGCTGAGTAAGTATGTGTTAGACTCGGGTACTGCGATTGACGTCTAAATCCTCTCAATAGGTGCAGCTTGTCTGCACCCCCCTGCGTGGGTTAACATTTATTAAGTAGCCTAAATAAAACACAAACCTTGTATATAAAACTGAACATTTTAAAAATTGTGTTATTTTTCAAACAATAATAAATTATTATTATGCGAAAATAAAATAAGAAATGATCAAATAAATAACAAACATTAAAATAAATATGAATCCCTTAGACAAAACGCATATTTGGGAATTTCCTTCAAAGTTAAAGAAAAAAATACAATCTAACTGAAGAGTACGTAACTAAACTTTATGTGAAAATTGAAATGCTTAACTGTTAATAAAATTAAAATTTACTTCTGATTTAAAATTAACTTAATTCTATTTAAAAAATTATTATATTTTCAAAAACATTCATCAAAAAACAAAAACCTTCCGGATTCGGATCAATAAAAATTAAAATAATTTTACTTAATTTATACAAGTAAAAAAATATACAATAATAGTTCGGTGTAAATAACACAAGTGCATTCTTCCATAAACTCGTATCTAGATTTGCACACAAACAGTCACACATCAAAGTAGATAATACAACATGCATCTTTAAAATCACAACAACAAAAATACTACCACCACTATACAAGTTCTCCTAAAAATCTCTATCATACTTCTGAAGTTTATGCCTTTAATATGTACCTCTAAAAATTGTAATTTTTGGCAATTTTGTTTCAATTCACATAATATTTTTAACTATTTAAAATTGTATTAAAATAAAATATTTTTTTATATTACACAGACAACAATAGACGCCTAACTAAAATAATAAAGTAAAATTAATAATTACCCAGACAACAATGCCACCTACGTTATCGACTTTACGACGACGTAGTGGCACTGGAGTAGTTTGTTGACGCAAGGTTGGTACCATTGCCAAGTGTACCAGGCCACACGTACGCGAAAGTAAGGACGTGCTTTTGATTACGATGAAAGTTACGTAACACGGCACATCCTTGTCAACAGGCTTGCGTTTCCCTACTGTAGATGTGACTCATTAAACTGCCATTTTGTCAATGAAAGGTGTCGCTAGTAAATTATTTGATAACTTTCTCTGCTTACATGGAGCAGGGAAAGTTTTTCTATATGCCTAGTAGAAAATTTAATAATTCTTTAATTTATTATTTAACTAAGGGAATAGCATATTTGTATGTTTTCGTAGCCCTCAGATAGGCTGCCATAGCCTTCAACCCTTCTTAATGTTATCCTAATTTCTGCTTCTAGCCCATTTGAAAGATTAACTAATAAGTCTTGTTATTTGCATAAAGCAATAATGTATAATTAATTGTATAAATTAATTGAATTAGTTTATGAATGTTAATACTCAGTCCATGAAAAATGTAATTCGTATGTGTAATTTTGTGTTACTGAAAATATGCTATAAGTTAAATGACGGATATCAACATGTGAAACATACTCTATATTGATTGATTTCATAAATGGGAAAGAATTATTACTTAATTGTCGTCGAATTAAAGTTCAGTGTAGTTTTAATACCCCATAATAAGTTAGTGCATTGTAGGCATCCATGGGATAAATTGTCAAATTCGTTGTATTTAAATGAGAAAATCAAACTTGGCACAATAAATATTAGGTAATATTTGAGACATGTTTGTTACCCAGAAAAAACCGTTCATTCTTTTCAAAATGGCGGGCACTATAATTGTTATAAAATCCATAACTTTTATTTTGGAAATCTGATTTCGCCATCGTAATCAGCTATAAAATCTATATTTTAAACTTTCAAATTTTATTTAAAATATGAAAATGATTCCTGAACGCTGTCGTCAGAATTGTCTGAGTAACAAACATGTTCAAGCTATTGTCAAATTTCGAAAGTATGAATGCTAACAAAAACACGCTACACATTTTTTTTAACAGCCATTCAAAACGTGATAATTTCTTGTACTCATTTTGATAGTCCTATGTTTGGGTATTTCCATGATGCCCATCTCAATAATTCATTTCCCAATTGAAATTCACTAAAAGAGTGAAAAAATGTGTATATATTATTTATTCTTTTAATGTCGTACGTTACTTATTTTAGAACTTAAAGTTTAAATTCAGTAAACAAAAGCAGGTAATCACAAACAGGAACATTATTCTTTAATTTGAGCCATTATTCAACAGGCATTATTAAAATGAAGTCTGCGCGGTGGACAATAGAGGTAATTAATGCAAGGATGGGCAGGCGAATTTAAGCAGGCTCAAAAAAAGAAAACAGGTTTAGACTTGTTTGTTACGAATATTTCATAACGGCAGATGTCCTGCTCAATAGGAAAAGGTTGATCAAGATATTCTCCGATTTTTTTGTCCTAGATATTTGCAAAATAAAAATACTTTTTGTTTTTTCTGTATTTATTCAAAAATGTTTACGTTTACATAATACTGTAAATTGTATGTCTGCATTTTATTTCAGGCAGACCCGATGGTAATTGACAAATACATTCCTTGGTGGTAATTTACAAAATTTAAGTGCATTTAAAAATTATTGAGTATTTCAAAATGTAACAAACATCGTTCGAGCCGTGCATTAATTATTAAGGATCACGCTTCGCCGCGTGTCCTTCTCATTGTTCGCAGCAGTAATGAGCGAACTGTTACTCGATGTTAGTTTTTTTGTATTTTAAGGCGAAAAACACATTGAGGCTATTATCACATCCCTAAATGTAAGTGTGAGTGTAAAGTGTTAAAATCGTAAGTGTAGTGTTGTAAGTGTAAGTGTGTATTAGACTAGGGTACCGCGAGGGACGTCTAAACCCTCTCAATAGGTGCAGCTAGTTTACACCCCCTGCGGGGAAACAATGTGAGTAACACATAACCTCAAAGTTAACATAGAAACTATTACACTACGTACCTGTATCGCTGACATGATTGAAACAAAATTTAAAAATTAAAATTAAAAAATGGTCCCGAGTTATGAGCAAATAAGACCTAACTGCCAATATAATAAGAAAAGATCATTATTAAAAACCTGCAGTAATTTTAAACCCCGACGGCGGTCAAGTTTTTTTTGTATTCTCTCGAACCTTATTTTTTATTTAAAATTTTCTAGAAATACTTGAGTTTATGAAACTTAATACATTCGGTCATGTAACGCGCGATCACACACACACGCACAGAATAAATACACACAAATACATCCATCAAAACCAAAATAACGATTTTTTCACAATCATCAAACTTATACTTCATATAGTGAAAGATTAAAGTCGGACAGCATTGTTATTTCACGATATTTGGACGCCGTGGTAACGTTTTTTCTGCAAAGTGAGGAAGTAGTGTAGCCCACTCCGTGCACAGTTACGTAAGCGGTACTGTGTGTTAGGCCCACATGCAACGCAGTAAATTTGGTTGTTCGCTTGGACACATTAATCAATTTATCTGCTCCAAGATCTCGGGAAATGCGTGGCTTGTCAGCTGATATTAAGAGAACGAGAGAAAGTCACAAAGACCTTGAGTCTGGTTTGGCAGCGTTACACTGACCTCTATTGTTGTTATGTATTTAATAATCGTCAATAACCCAAACCACTTCCGCGGTTTTGTTCAAGTAAACGTATCAAATAAAATGGGGTATTTATTTACAATGTATTTTCCATCCCTACTTAGACGTAATATGATAAATACATTTAATTATATTATTATGTTTTACTTATTGATGTTTACACAGAAGAATACATATTTTTTGTATTTATTTGCAATTACAACAGAACTATAGAAAATGCAACTGTCTCAATGAAGAAAACTACGATTATTTTTTAATTTTTTACACATTTTAATATTATAATATACAAGTATTATAAAAGTTTTAAAATTATAAAATTTTACTTTACCTGTGTTTCTATAATACACATAAACAGTGCACAAATTATTATTCTTACATTCCTGTTTAAAAAAATAATAAAATCTACGTAGAAATCTGTTTTTTATTTATTTATTTTTATTGTTTACTTAATTCTAATTAGACTAATGATCGACATAACGCATGGAAAAAGCAAAAGTAAGCTCAAACCGGCAGTCGGGGTTTATTTCCATTAAAAATTAAAATTATAAGATACTAATAAATGCATGTTTTAACGCTAATTACATTAGTAAATTAAAATTTTCGAAAAAAATAAATAAGAAAAAGTTGAATTACAACCAGAATAAATTTTTTGCCATTATGTTTTTGTGTATCGACATACTTGTGAAAATTATTTTTTTTAGCCCGTAAAACAGCTGTGTTCTTTGATTATTTTACCTTAATCAATTAAATAACGATAAAATATGTAATTTCAAAGTAAACACATGGTATGTTATATTAGAATATGTAATTTTATCCGAGCTGTTTAATAGGGGAGAGAAATCTTTGAAACAATTACTCAGTCGATTGAAGAAATTTATGATTGTTCGAATGAATGTTCAGACTAAACACCGAACTGGTTTTATTGAGAACGTCTTTGTTCAGTTAGCGACAATAGCTCAATAACTGTCGGCTGAAGCGCTATTTTCCCTTTTTTTACTTCGAATTAAAAAATATGTATAACACGAACTGGTTTTTAGCTTGTTTGTTCTTGTAAGCGTTGTGTTTATTTTTGTTTGAAATACAATCGACCGACAGATTTAATGTATTATGTCTACAACTATTCTTCTTTGTCCTTTGAATGCCGCTACCTTGGGTTTTCGAGAATAAAATCTAAATGGCAATGTTTTTGAAATACGTAAAATTCTTCGTTTGAAACAGTTTTGGCAAGTCAATCGTTGTTTTGATTATTAAAATTACAAATTATCATCATAAAGGTTAAGAACAAAACCTGTTGGACGCATCCCAAAAATTAAGGAAATTGCAAATATAGCTAATGTGAGAACCGCAATTTTTCAAAATCGAAATTGACTAGTCAAATGCATAGTTCTTCCTCATTGCCGATTAGTGAGCTTATTTTGTAATTCTTCCTATTCGAAGTTTAAAGAATGGTAATCATCAAAAATTGATCTTGTAATTTTAATGGATATATTTGTTTTTGGGTTCTCAAAATCCAAAAAGTGCTTTCAGGCTACTTTGTGTGTGGGAGTGTGTGTGTGTGTGTGTGTGTGTGTGTGTGTGTGTGTGTGTGTGTGTGTGTGTGTGTGTGTGTGTGTGTGTGTGTGTGCGTGTTCGTATCCTTAATTGACCGATTTTAATGAAACTTCTCAAAAACATATACCTTTTCAAACAGTATGCATGACTTTTTCAAGTCAAAATTTCATCTCCTATAAGTATTTTACCTCAGATATTTAGTATTTTACATTGGATCAACTCTTCGCAACAACAATCATTTATACGATAACATTTCAAACTGTAATAAAGTAGCAGTTACTCAAAGTAAATGTGTTGAATAGTGAAAAACTTTAATGAAATGTGTTTTCATAGTATTAAGAAACAAATTATTGTAATTGAACCACAAGGGCAGAGAAAATAATTATTCTGAATTAGCTGATACAACTCATTACTTTTGTTTAACATACGAAGACTATCGTCAGCGAAAGCTGCAACAGAACCATTCGTTACCTGAGTATAGATTATTTATATATACATATTAAGAACAAAATTGAACCCAAAATAGATCCCTGTGAAACGCCAATATTGAAAACTTGCACACTGCTCACTGAATCTGAGAAAGAAACTAACTGTTTCCTGTTAGACAAATAGAACAAACTACTCATACACTGTACCTCTAATTCCAGCCAATTCTACCTTCATCAACAATAATGTGCGATCAGATGTATCAAATGCCTTCTTGATATCCAAAAAGAGACCCGAAACCTTACTCTGCTTAGTATTATTTAGATTTTCATAGATTTATGAAATAAATTTTTTCAGTATTTAAAAACCCAAACTGTGATTCAGAGGAAAAAATAATTTCAAGAAAATTCAAAATTCTTTTTGTATACAATTTTCTTAAATAATTCTGTAAATATTGATAATAATGAACAATACTTTATTTTGTATCATATTTTTGGGTCGTTTTTGCCCCAGACTTTACCTAGATAAATACCGCTGAAATAGTGATGATTTTTTGACGCAAATCCATTGCTACAAACAGAGGACTTGCCAAACTACATAAGGTCGTAACCATTGTTAACGATTCCAATCACATCGAAGCCACTGGTTTGGAGGGGTACTTGTCACATAGAACTACTATATAAACTCTTCATTGGACTTTCTTTTCATTGTTCTATCAACATCCAGGACAAATTCAAGTGTAACATGGGTCTCTTTAAGGTGAGTGTTTAGAGAGAGAAAAGAAAACAGATACTCGTGTGTAAAAAATTCGTAGTATCTCTTTTTAATTAGCATATTTTCATTAAATTAGAATTTTGTAGTGGAAAGATGAAATTTCCCTAACAAGATGTAAGAAAACAAAATATTTTATTTTCATTTTATAAAAACTGTTGTAGATTTGTATCGATTGTTGGATACTATTAATTCGCTTCTTATGTCAAGCAAATGAGCACTTCTACACGATTATTAAACAAATTGTACTGCATTAAAAGATAACCTCAAAATTAACATAAACTTTGGCTGTAATGAATTTATTTTAAAATAAATATTGTTTTCATAAATTTTATACAAAAGTATTTTTACATATTTTTCAAATAGACATTTTTACTAGCCTATAAAATATGCTAAAGGAAATATAGGCCTATTAATATTATTTATTGAACTGCCGTATCTTGCCTGGCTACTTCAACTTTTGTTAAAGTATTTCGAGCAAGATCATATTTTCAAAAGTTTTTAAAACTGCTTTAAAATTTCTGAATTTAAAGAAACCTACTCATAATGTGTATGCGACAGTTGAATTGTCGAAACAATGAATGACAATTAATAGGCCTCCTAAACGTAACAGATATTATTTTTCAGATGAATAGTTACAAAAGCTTATTAAAAGTTGGCATTTATAACATAGTAACCACAACACGTAGCTGTCTCGCGTGATGGAGGCTAATTTCTAAAAATTTAACATCGTCGAATATAATGACATTAAAAAATATTTTAAGACGTGAATATATTTGTATTAAAAACACATGTATGAAAATGATCACTGACCGCTGTAAAAATTCTTATTTTTTTAATCTGATAATTGTATCTCTTTTTCCAAAATATTACACAACTTTGGTTTAAGGAAACCTTGATAAATTTTTTTTTGTTGTATTCGTAAAAGTTGTGTAGGCCAGTTTATTGTCATTAGTGTTTAGATAGACGTAAACATATGCAGCGAAGTGTTGTTGCGGTAGTTCATTTTAATGGGTCAAGTTGGCAATGGTTTTCGGCCCAGCGGGTTACTCAATAGGAGGCAGTGGCTACTAGGTGCTCAATGGATCGCCTACATTGCGTATTAGGTAATAAAGAACTAATTTATCATTTGGAATTCATATCTACGGTATTGTGAGGAATAATGAAACGTTCCACTCGTATTAATTATATAAATATACGTTACAATAGTACTCAATTTCCACTGGAAATGAACTATTGGAGCGGCCATCAAACCAAGATCCGAGGCAATGAAATGAGCACCGATATGATCTCTAGAACACGTTTTGGTGTGATATAGAACTCATTCGCAATTATTGTATTCCCAATGGATTCAAACTTGATAGAAATTTGTCTTGGTTATGGCTTAGAAAGTTCGTACTCAGCAAAATCTGTTCATCAGTTTCAAAATGGGGTCAAAATTCTAAAAAAATCGTAACTTTTTATCTTACATTTTCTTGAAAATCTGGTTTTAACAACATAATCCGCGTTAAGATCGCGTAACCCTAGCGCTAATGTATCCTGATTCTGCCACCAAATAGGGTGGGAAAACAGATATACGATAACAAAGTCAGGCTTTCTTTATACAGATGTACAAGCAGAAATAACACGTTCAAATTGTCTTGTATAAAAATTATGTTTACCAAAATGGAATGACGGTATAAAACATATTTTTAGTAGTTTTTGATCCGGGCTTTAGTTATGTAAAACAAATTTAAATTTCAAGAAACTTTATTTTACTTTTGATAAAACCGTTTAAATTAATTCACAACCACTAATGAAGGATTAGAGACGTGACATGTGAAATAATTTGAATTAATATGGTCTACTTAAAAGATTCTTAAAGTGTTCTGATCAAGTTTACTATTCTTTGTCGAAGTATTTTCAACTGGCAGTCTAATAGATATTTTCCAATTTTAAAGGTTAAAGCATTTTTTTAGGGCGAAAAACACATTTAGGCTAAGTTAGTCGTAAGTATAGTGTTGTAAGTGTGTGTTATACTCGGGTACCGCGAGGGACGTCTAAATCCTCTCAAAAGGTGTAACTAGTCTGCACCCCCCTGCGGTGAAAGGTTAAAGCAAAATATTATGTTAAACTGTCAATTTAATTATGTAATATAAATATTGTTATTATTCAAATTTGTTCACCGCAGATCGTACTCGTGGCTTGCTGCCTCCTGGGCGGTGCCCTCGCAGGCTTTTCCCCCGTAGCCACACCCTTCGTCTCCGCTTTCCCTTCAGGTGCAGCCTTCGCTTCTCCCTACGCTGCTTACTCTTCGCCCTACGCTGCCGTGGGCCCTGCTCTCCCGGTCAAGACTTCTGCACCCTTTGCCGTCGCACCAGCCGCTGTAGTCAGAGCTGCCCCTGCTGTAGCCGTTGCTCCGGCCGTAGCTAAAGTGGAAGAATTCGATGTCCATCCTCAGTACCAATATGCTTACACCGTCCAAGACGCGCTCACCGGTGATTCTAAAGTACAAGAAGAGTCGAGGAACGGCGGAATAGTTAAGGGCAGTTACTCCCTCATCGAACCTGACGGCAGTAGGAGGACCGTCAACTACTACGCTGACCCTGTCAACGGATTCAACGCAGTTGTCCAGCGCGACCTGCCCACAACTTTAGTGAAGGTGTAACCTCTTAACCTCCCTACCTTCTGACCACTTGCCATTGTATTTTCTCCCCCTAAAAAAACTGTTCAAAAACAATCCTTTACTATGCACGCATACCTCAGAACCCAATTACTATTGTATTTTTATCTGTATATATTATCAATAAACTTTTCATTATTGTAAATATAACTGTAATATTTGTATTTATTACATTAATAAATATTTTGTGACAACCCTTACTCCCTAAACGTAACTTTTTGTCCTTCTATGAATATAGAACTTTTGTATGAATATAACAAACATTCATAACAAACAGATGTTTATCAACTGTTATTTGAATTTTAAATATAAAAGACAGAATAGTTGTTACAAAAATTAACTGATTTTTACATAACGATAAAAAAGAGTACTCGGGGTTATTTTGACTTGTCAACATTTCTCTGTCCGTCTGTCATGTTTTCTGTCTTTTTTGTTTGTCTTCGTATTTAATTCTGCCTCGGTATTATTTTTGAAGGTATTGGCCAGTCGTCTTCAAATTTATCAAATTTTTTATTATCTAATTTGAGTTGGCGCTAAAAATAAGTAGCCATTACAGTAATATTCAGAGTAGAATCCTTCAACGAGCGCTATCTAAAACTATCACTTCTTGAGGAGTCCTTAAAAGTACATATATACTTAGATAAAGATGTGATGTGTTAGCACTCTCACATGTTTGTTCAAATGTGATTTAAACGTGGCAAACGAAATTGATTTGTATAATAGCCTGAACAAGTTCGTTACCCAACAGTGTCGTTCAACAATTTCAAAATGGCGGTCATATCAAATCGTGAAAATGTATATTTGTTTACGTTATATTTTTTCTAATTTGCTTTCACAATTGTGATCAGCGTTTACATCTGCAAAATTAACACTCGAAATTTTTAAATTCCATTGGAAATGCAAAAATTAATGTGACGGCGATCAGGGTTCATTGATCAAAATGAAATTTTTGATTTAATTATAATCTTTTAAACATCCGATTTTTTTCAATTCTATTTCGTTGGAAAACTTGGAAGAATACTTTTAGTTATCAAATTTGAGTGATACAGCTTTTAAGTCATTGTTATCAGTCGGCGTTTAAAATAGTATCACTCAAACACCTCTACTGTTGAATTTTTTATCAAGCATGTCTTTGTATTTTTAACGGCAATTTATTATTAAGCATGCAAAATTCTGTCTTTATCCCAAATTTGATTTAAGCCCGTTCCGCATTTTGTTCTGCAAGTGTTTGTACAGCAAACATAATGGAGCCGAACATAACGCAAATATTCCCACGGTCGCTTCAATTATTTGTAAAGGTTCCTAAACAAACAACGAGCTAAAGCACTCACAACACACATGTGCTTATTTTCTCTAAATTTAATGAATCGGTTTTGGTAAAATTTTGGACAAGTTCCTTAATAAGCAAAATTCTTTCAATGGCTCAAAATGGCGGGCATTTCAAATCTTTAAAAATTGATAACTTTGTTTAATATGTTTGAATTTTTGACTTTTCCGTCGTAATCAGTGTTAAAAACTGCATAAATTAGCATTTTGAATATCGAAATCCGTTGAAATTAAAGAATTTAATTTGACGGCGGTCAGAGTTAATTTTAGTAGTTTCAATGTAATTTGAAAGTTTAAAGAGCTAGCTCTTAATATCATTTATATTGTAGCTTGCTGAATATATTGTAGTGGTGAAATCAATATTTAAAAAAAAGGTCAAGTTAAAAAAATACTTTTGGTAATTCGCTCCCATCACGTCAGCAATACAACTGCATGCCGTGATTATTTTTAACTCACTCCCGAACCATAAATTTCTTTTATTTTAAAGTAACTCAGAGCTCAGTATCCGAACTGGGTCAGTCTGCTGCGTCTCTGAATTTTCGTTCCTCAAGGTCGTAGATTCAAGACTTCAATTACTGTTGTAAAATGTACCCATTCCGTTAACGATCCCTTATCCTGATATATAGTATGGACGTTAACCGAAAGGGAGAAAATCAAAATAATTCAATTTACAAATCGCTTTATTTACTCAGTCCTTTGTTACTTATTGGAAAAGTGTAGATATTTCATTAAAACCTGTTCTTTTGCGTTTCTATTAAATTTATGCTTATAGACTTTTACCACACAACATAATAAGGCAAGAGTATTTTACATAAGCCATGAAATGTCATTGTGTTAGCGAACACCCTCAAACACTGACTAGCCTACTCGGCGGCAATTATAAATACGGCTGTCCCAACCCACCTGTCCAACAGCTGCACCTCCGTATCTAGGGCAGCTTCAAATACATTGTGCAACTTAATTTCGTTCTACTTTAAACATATAGTTTACACGATTTTACAAAGCAGCTGTGTACACATACATGGTGATCCACGAAGAAATGGAGACAATGGAGTGCAAATAAACATAGGTTTTGTGTTCGAGCCGCGACTAGCATTGTGTGATTTTGCTCAAATTGTATTTATTCTAAAAAAAAAGAACCTCTACTGTAATTCTTGGGGCCAAAATTAAATTGTAAAGTTTTATATATAATTTGAGGTAAAACTGAATAAAATAGGTCTTAAAACTGTAATTTCAGTAGTTTTTAAAATATCTTGATTTAAACAAAATTTAGTGTCGAAAACAAGTTTGTTTAGTTTGCGATACAATAATTTTATTAAATGACATTTAAATATATGAAATAATTCAACGAAACTTACAGAGAATTTGACTAATTTGATGTAGTTGTGTGCCAGCGACTTACATTTTTTCAGCTGAGGGATCGTTATAACAAATAGAAAAAGCTAATGGTAGTAATTAAATTCCAACTGTGTACTAGTTGCTACCAAGGTATTGTACCTTACTTTATATTATTCTTAGCTTATAAACATTGTATGATTCCTTAACCTCTTTCATTTTTACGCCCTCTACCTTTCAAAAGTAAATGTAGTCTATTTGTAATAGCTACATTTCCCTTTTAGCTGGTAAAATTTCATAATATTCATAATAAAGTTTCATAATATTCAGACTTATACGTTGCAGATGTTAACAGATAGACAAAACAAAAGAGTATTTCATGTGTACTAACTTTAAGAACACACTGTAATTGATAGTATCAAATTAGTTAAGGAATACTGGAAGTTCCGCATTAAAACCTAAATGATCATTACAACAATTAATGTAGCTGACATTCAAATAACATTCATTTAAACACATATTCTGTATAGCTATGATATTAATGAAAGTTATTTTTTCCAGTGTTGAAGACAGTCGCCATTGGAAACTGTCTCATCATGAAAACTTTTCGCGCATGCGCCTCAAGTTGTGCCCCAATCCTCACTTCAGCCCTCACACAGATGCCAGCAATCTTCGTGATAACACAGGTAACTGAAGATATAACATCTAATCCTCTTCAATATAATACCATCTTGTTGAAATCTATTCCTCACAGGATATGCAATAGGCATTTCGTAATCAGTTTAAACAGTTTCTTAAAATAAACAAAAATATACACTGTTGCAAAGTAAGAATGGTAATATTAGCTGAAATTGTTATCAGCCTGTTGAAGAATCAATTCTCAAGTAATATCATGATTCAAGTGGCAGACTGCAACAGTTGAACTGTCTTGTTCAAACTGTTCAGTAGCCGAAACTATTATGTTGTTTATAAAAATCTTTTTTAAAACTGTTTATTTTTGTTCTTATATTAGTATGCAGTTTCGCTTGTGATGCGTACATAGAGTAATTTATTGGGTTTTGTGTATTAACAGAGGGAAAATGTAGTTGTTAGAGTAGAAGCAGTAGAACTAGTAAAAAATTACTTCATTACAAATGTAATTAAACAAACTTTTTAAAAGAGAAAAATTAAAGGAATATTGCAACATTTTATAGCAATCATTTTTAATTGATGAGGAGTAATGTATAAAAGCCATCAGATACATTAATCTCACAACTTTCAACCGTGTGATGTTATGTTGTGTCTAAGTCATTACAACATTTGGGTTTTTTTAAGGTATATGAGCTTTTAAAGGAAGATGCAAGAACCCATTGCATTAGTCTTTTGCTTACAAAGGAAAAATAATGAAGAGATATATAAAAAAGGACTCTTATTGAAACTTATTATACTTGATAGACTTTCTTTCTTGTACTTACTTCTTTGCTTGAGCATCCAGCCTTATGTACAGAAGATAGCCTGGCGTACATCATACACTATCACAGCAATATCCCTCTTCTACATATCGAAATCCCCCCAGTTTTAGTAACCTTTGTCTTTTAAACATCCTTGGCTGGTATGATTTTCACATATGTTCAAGTATTATGAGCTGCAGAGACTTCATACTTTCATCACACAGTATGCAATGTGACCACTTTTAGCTCTCACAGCAGAGGTAGCTGTGGCTCTTCAAAGAACCCAGTACATGTTAGTTGGCTCCAGCTAGATGCTTTTCCAACTCACCAGTTCTCCACCATTTCACCCATGTCAGCTTAAAATAAGCATCTGTCAAGTATTTGCACTCTATTATAAGTGGTAGAGAAACTTAAAATTTAAAGCACAGATACCTAAAAAAAACTATCAAGTTATGTTTCCTCACTAAGTAGTTACAGCCATAAGAAAGTCTTGAGTTTTGCTATTAGACATGGAATATTCATGAAACCTTTAAACACAGTGGATCTATCTCAAAAAAGTTTGAAATATAGGTTATGTGATTAAGGTGTTAAAACAGCAGAACATGTTCTTGTGAATGAAAAACACTGAATCAGAAAAGATTTTTCAGATTACAAAGCTCTGAGCTCCTATAGAAGTAGAAAACTTATCAAATCAAATTTTAAGACTAATGAACAAATATTGTGCCTGCTTAATAAAGTGTAAAGTAACTAGTATTAAATTTTACTAATATAGTATTAGTTTAAAGCACAGCATACATTAAAGATATTTTTTCAGTTGAATAATACAGAAAAATAAATAATATATGATTGTTTTCATGCAGCTAAGAAAAATAGTGTTGGTATGTATTTATTTTTTTACTAAAGTATTATATGAAAGAATGTCATATTTACTTGTGTTTATAGAAATCTTATAACTTTTATGTTATTATATTCAATTTTCTATGGTGTTTGCAAACATACTCGTAGCTTCAATTATGGAAGAAATAGGCAATGGATCAAGTATTCAATAAGCAAAAGAGTATTTTAGAATGTATCTTGGTGTGTGAATGCAAAATTATCCAATTTTGTCTCTAAATTAGGTTATTTCAAATTTCTGAAAATATCCCCACCAATTACATTTTAACACCTATATAGTTTTGGTAGTGCAAATTAATTTGTATCCTTGTTAGTTAATCACCATGTTTATATACGCAATTTATGCAGTATTAAAACATGTAGGAAATAATATGTAGAGAAAAGCATAGAGGCAAACTATGTAGCATAACAATCATCCTAGCACAAGAAATACACTACAACAAATACATACACTAACTAAAAAAGGAATACATAGCATTCAGTTTTAGATGATTTAAGAAAGGGGCTATGTATATCTCATTAAAACTTTACCTACCATGTTACTTGTTTTCACAGGGCAGTCAGAATTTTAGAACATATACCTCTGATTAATTAATTGATTGATTTAAAACATCAATTAAATAAATCAAAATTTGATGTATGAAACATTATCATTCTGTATATTTGTGAATTATAAAGTAGCTACGTAATATGAATAAAAATGAAAATAATTATAAATAAATAATTAAATTAAATAAAATAAATAAATAAGTAAAAATAAATTACTTGTAACATTAAAAATATATTAAACTTAATTTTTATATACAGTGACTAAATTAGTTACAAATACAATAACTTTTTAGGGTACATTATATATATATATATATATATATATATATATATATATATATATATATATATATATATATATATATATATATATATATATATATATATGTGTGTGTGTGTGTGTGTGTGTGTGTGTGTGTGTGTGTGTGTGTGTGTGTGTGTGTATAAATCTGGATTTCTATCCTGTTATGAAATCAAGATTTGGGCCACTTCAAAGTTATTATTATTTTTAAAATTTTGTAACAAAAATCAAAACAAAACAAAATATATGAGAGAGAGAGAGAGAGAGAGAGAGAGAGAGAGAGAGAGAGAGAGAGAGAGAGAGAGAGAGAGAGAGAGAGAGAGAGAGAAGAGAGATAGAGAGTGAGTTTTTTGTTTTGTTATTTTAAGGCGAAAAGCACATTGAGGCTATTATCGCCTCTCTAAATGTAAGTGTGAGTGTAAAGTCTTAAAGTCATAAGTGTAGTGTTGTAAGTGTAAGTGTATGAGTGTATGTTAGACTCGGGTACCACAAGGAACGTCTAAATCCTCTCAGTAGGTGCAGCTAGTCTGCAACCCCCCTGTGGGGCATATAATATTTATTTATTTATTTATATTATATATACATTTTTTAAATAATAATAATAATGATTTTGAAATAGTCCAGATCTTGATTTCATAACTGGATAGAAATTTGTCTAAGCAATTAATTGTGATTAAATACTTCCTATATTACTAAGAATAAACATATAAAAACTTGCAGTGTCTTTTTATGTTTGCTGAACTATTAAATAAGAAGAACAGTATAACACAAATGAATACAGAAACTACCTAGGTTCTGTATTCATTGGTAACACTAATAAAAACATAGTTTAAAATATATGGTGCAAATTTCTCTTGCACAGAAGTCTAAATTTATCCTTGACACTTTCTTAACCAAAGAAAGTTTCAATTAGCCAAACATTAAGCATCCAGCTGTAATAAATATCTGCTGGTTTTATCTAACTTGCAGGATGGTTGAGCAGAATTAGGTCGGAAGAAGTGCCTTTATCACTAAATATCTCATCAGCTTTGGTTCAAGGCGACACTGAGGATGCAGACTACATTCCTGAAGAAGACCTCAGATCTATTGGAGAACAAGAGTAAATTTACCTATGTATTTTTATTGTAGTTATATAAATATTCAACTTTTCCAAATAAATGCCAAGTAAATTTGTAGCATAATATTATTCTTATGTTATTATATCTGTTCTTAGTGTGTCTTCGAGTTTACTTTCAGAATATTTTTTGAAAATTTTCTATAGCTTTTTTAAATTGTTTTGTTATTTTTTAAAATTTCATTGATTCTAATACAGCAGTATCTTCTGCAAATAAATGCAGCTATTGTCCCTTCATCTTATGGTAAATCATTTGTATGCAACAAGTATAGAAAACTTCTTCATGCTGATTACACACTGGAAGGATTTCTGTAAAATAATATTTTTTAATTTTTTTTTCTTGTTTAATACAAAACAACCTGGCTATAAAATAGGATCTCAAAATTTGGCGTAACTGTTTCAGTAAATTCCTTTCCAACCAAATGTAATAAACAATGGCTTTAGCAATGTTAGTAAGCAATTGTATGTTATACTGATGAATTTGTACTTTAATACAAACACCTTAAAAACACCAATTTACAAAATACATTTTCAGGGTTGATGGTGTAGTAGAGGCTGGAAAAGAAAAGCTTGTTCTCTCTCAAGAATGTGATCTTGTAATCTTAATGAGTGCTGTTAAAGGGCGACTTGAAGTCACAACTACTCATGTCTACTTTTT
Source organism: Callitettix versicolor (assembly GCA_022606455.1). Lineage (NCBI taxonomy): Eukaryota > Metazoa > Arthropoda > Insecta > Hemiptera > Cercopidae > Callitettix > Callitettix versicolor. The sequence goes on from CM040189.1 coordinate 58,261,001, forward strand.
TGATTTAAGTCCTGTAAAAGAAGATATAGAAAGACAAGATTTTAAGGTACATCTTTACTTTTTTTAATAATTTTATTATTATAATGTCAGTTGTTTTTTTTTGCCCATAACCTAAATAAAATTTTTAAGCTTCCCTTGGTTATTAAATAAATGTAATGCAAATTTCTTTCTGCTATAATTTATTTTTAAAAAGTTTTAAAAAATTGGTGTAAAAATATTTTTTACTAATGAACTTAATACTATTGTAATTAGAGGTACAAAATGAAATAAAATATATAAATATGAATATTTAGTTATAGGACCAATCTATGCATGGATATTTGTGTCCCCTATAGGTCCTTTTATATGATATTTTGTATAAAGGAATTTTTGGTAATAAATAAATTAAAATAAATAAATACATTTAGTTTTAAATAATAAAACAAATTTGTTTTAAGAGTATGGTATTATTAGTAAAAATGGTTGTTTTGTTTAAAAAATTGTGTTTAAAATGTGTTGGTTTCCTTATTGAAATCAAAAATGTTAAGTCAATTTCAGATATATTTCAGAATACATTGAAAATATAATTAAAATTGGTATTAATATAATTGATAGTATGACCAGTAGCAATTATTTCATATTTAGTATCATGTTAATATTTCATTTTTAATATGTAATTAATGAATTTGAATATTATTATAACATTTCATTTTTTCGCATCACAGACCTTATTTCTAAGGTATTTTTAAATTTACTTAATTCTCAATTAGAGCTTCCAGAGATGATGCTTGATTTTTTTGTAAACATCAGTATCTGTGGTCTGTTAAGATATTTCTGAACTGTTTAGTATTGGCTGATTTCTTTAGAAAAGCAGTATCACTGAAAGTATTTTTAATACATTGTTTTCTTTTCATGCAGTGGCCTTTATCAAGATTACGAGAGATTTACTTGCGCAGATACAACCTTAGAAGAAGTGCTCTTGAATTCTTTCTTATAGATCAAACCAACTACTTCCTGAATTTTACAACAAAGGTAACTGCAGTTAGTTGTACAGTAACTATTTCTTAACAATTAATAATTTTATCAAAAATTAATCAACAGTTATACACATTTTTTTATGTACAAGTTACAACAAAATAATTGTTAATTGTTGAGTTAATAATGGAGTTAATTGTTCCAATAAATAATTTCTTATTATTAATAACATAATAAAGATATTTAGTTATATGTAATTTTTTATAGAAGTTCATTTTTTAAAATTCAAATAATTAATTCTGAATATTTTTATATAGACAAGGAACCGAGTAGTAAGTCGCTTACTTGGCCTGAGGCCGCCAAACCTGTCCTACCACAGCAGTAGATCACCAGCAGAGTTGCTGCGGTCATCTGGTTTAACTCAAAAATGGGTTAATCATGAAATCACTAATTTTGAGTACTTAATGCAGGTAATGCACCACTATTTTTTAATATATACAATTAAATTTATATAACTTTGTACATACATTTCTCATAATAAATCCAGATTAATGAACAACTTGTAATACCTTATTTTTAATAAAATTATCTTTAGTATAATATGCAGTTAAAATTAATTACATTATATTACTATATTTTATTTGTTAATCAGTTAAATACTATTGCTGGACGAACATACAACGACCTGTCGCAGTACCCAGTGTTTCCGTGGATCATTGCAGACTATACTTCAGAAGAACTTGATCTGACTAACCCAGCAACATTCCGAGATCTTTCACGTCCTATTGGTGTTGTTAATCCTAAAAATGAAGCTGAAGTCCGAGCCAAATATGATTCGTTTGAAGATCCATCAGGTAAGCACTATATTCAGTTATACAGTACTGTATTGAAACAGTTACTTAAGTGTACAATGCCTGTCATATAGGTCAATACTGTACCAAAGCCAGCATTATATTGTAATTCATATGGTACAAAATTTTCTGTTTCTGCAAATAAATCTAATGTAAATTTGCAACTACATGCTTTTTTATAAATTTAAATGTTGTTTCAGAGTTGGGTTTAGTTAAACTTTTAATAAGTTGTGTGCCACAAGTTATTATTGTTATTATTTTAAATTACCACGCAGCTTCTAACACATTACACCATTAAGTTTCTACGAAACTTAGTTTACTTGCAAAACATTTTTTTAAAGGATTTTTTTCAAATATCTCATTTTACAACTATAGTGGTGTTATCCTTTGTTTCATGCCTCTCTACGTCTTCTGCCTAAAAATATAGCTTTAATTTAAAATATAGCTTTAATATTTTTATATTAATATTAAAATTAATTAAAATATTGTATTTGTTATCTGTGACATCTTGTATATGTTTTGATATAATTGTAACAAAAATCCTTTGATTATACATTTTATCCTTTTTTTTTAAATGATTTAGTTAGTTCAAAATTAAGAAAATTTGCAGTTGTATATCATCATTTGCTTTAAAATGACTATCATTTAAGTGCTGATATGCACAAAACAGGTTTATCTTCATGGCATGAATAATATTGTGAGATGTACTACTTATATGGGAACATTGATCCAATGAGTAAAGCATTTATAATTTTCTGCTAGTATATATCTGTTAATTTGCTTCATAACTGTTAATAAAATGACTTTTATATTAATTCAGTCATCACTTAAAAAATAATGTAGATATGTTTGGGTTTATTTTGGATTATTTTATGCAAGAAGAACAAGTAATCTGCTAGTCTTTTTTGAACATTAAAAATGTTGATATTGTATAATTTTATGGATTTAATCAAAAGTAAATGGAATAATTACACTTAGTGTGAATAGGAACTTAAGAGTTGATTTGATTTCAGGTACAATAGCAAAGTTCCACTATGGTACTCATTACTCCAACTCAGCTGGTGTTCTCCATTACTTAGTGAGAGTTGAGCCTTTTACTGCACTTCATATTGAACTCCAGAGTGGAAGGTATGATAGTGTCTTTAATTATTTTAAAATATTTCTTAAATGTGCCATGTGTATGTACTTCCCACTAATTCTTATTTTGATCCTTTACATAAAAGTCCATATTGTTTTAAACCTGTTTTAATTTTTAGTTTAGTAACTTCTAAACTAAAAATTAACTTTCAGTTTATGACAGTGTATATCAGAAGCCACATCCATCTTCAGATTATAACTATCCTTAGTAGTAAAAACTTTATACAAAGTAAAAAATTTTTCATTGTTCATTTTTCAGGCTTTTCTTGAAAATTCGATATTATGGGTTCTCAGAAATGGAATGTTTAGGGCTATTGAAGTGTTACTTTCCAAGAAAGGCTTGTTTTAAGTAAAAAGACCAATAGTAAAATATGTCAAAAAAACTTGTATATGTTTCACTCCTCGCTCCTTTTTTTTATTGGTTAATTTTTTGTTTAAACACATCACTTAGCATTTTACTAGCTTGTTTACGCATCATAGAAATGTTTAGACCATCGTAGAAATCAGCTGTAGTCTTTAACAGTTGTTTTCACTTTTTCACACCAAGTCTATCCTAAACACAGTTGTCATAATCTTGCATGTTGAGATTGACTGTTTGACTTACACTTTGACTAGAAATATTTTGTTTCACCACTGCATTGACTGTCACCCTGATTCTAGAATCACATGAGAAATCCATGTCTTGTCACCTGTAATGTTGTGATCCAAAAGGATTACCTCATTGCATTAGGTGAAAATATCAAAGCATTGACCATTCTCTTTTTTTATTCTTCAAAAAGCAGCTTAAAAAACCCATTTTGAGCGCAGTTTACTGAAATGAAATTTTTTAAGTAGTCAGTAATATTGTATAGCATTGATGTTGAAACTCGAGTGACTAAGTGAAAAAATAAACCAAAATAAAATTTATGTATTTAATTTTAAAGCAACAAAATAATCACTTTAATTTATGATATTTTATTCAATAATGTTACAGATTTGATGTCGCAGACCGCCAGTTCCATTCGATACCACAGACATGGAAGTTGCTAATGGATAATCCAAATGATGTTAAAGAACTGACACCAGAATTTTTTTATTTCCCAGAATTTTTGGTTAATATGAATAAGTAAGCAATTTCAAATTTGAAATAACTAGATTGTTTACCATAGTACAAGTATTAATATTAGAGATCACTATTTCTTGCTTGATCTTAGCCTGTCCTTTGATCTTCCCTCACTGCTCATGGTGAATTGTTTCAGATTTGATTTGGGTTTACTCCAAGTTACAAAAGAGCGAGTTACAGATGTCGTGTTACCAAATTGGGCAGAGAGTGCTGAGAACTTTATATATAAACACCGCAAAGCTTTGGTAAGACAAAACACTGATACAACTATTACTTAAAGTAATTAATATTAAATGTTATTGTCAGATTCTTATTAACTATCACTACCTTTTTATACTTCATAATATCAACTCTTATTATTAATTCTTTTACTCCTGTGAAACTAAAAATTATTATATGTATATTTTTCTGCTATTTCTAATGTTATTTTTTCAATTCTGTTTGTTTAATATATTTTTAACACTATCTAGGTTAAACATTTCTGGTTTATGTTTAAAAAATTATATTTTCTAATCATCTAAATATTTTAATTTTTACAACTTAAAATACAATCACTAATGACTTATTTATTAATATTTATATTTATTATAAACATAACCTCAATTTAAACTATGTATCTGAAAAAAACATAACTTTAGTTGAAAAGTTATCAAATTAA